>JAQZBX010019572.1:0-33685 GCA_029593785.1 Cabassous unicinctus | reverse complement strand
CAGGGCATTCTCTTGCAGTTTCATCTGGTGAGAAATAATTAATCTCTTCAGGTGGGGGTTGGATGGCAGACTCCTTAGGGCAGGGTGGAAGTTGGGTAATGGTTTCTTCAGGGCAGGGAAGATATTGGGACCCCTTGGGGAAGGCTGCAAGCTTGACATTGGCTGGTGTCCTCAGGGCAGACCATTATAGGTTTATCTGACATAATCTCAGCAGAATTTAGGGTTTCAATGTCATCACTGCCATAATCATCAACCTATATATCTCCATCCCAATCCTCAGAATTCCATTCTTTCCAATCAATGCCCTCACTTTAACAGCAGACACCCTGCAAGGTTGAGATTTTAGTTTCCTTTGTAACTCTGCTGCTTACACAAGAGACTCTGAGTCTGGTTTTCAGACATCTCAAGTCTACAGCTGCATGAAACAAGATTTTCTTTCAGAACACACATAGAAACCTCTACATCATTCCTGTGGCACTTAAGTTGCAAATTTGAAGCCTTCAGCTCTTCCCTTTCTTTTTTAACTGTATTCAGTATATTTAAAAATAGACAGCCAACATCATTGTATCTTTTAACTCTACAAAACTCTGTTAAGGTGTTAAAAAACACTCTCACTCAGATCCTTGCCTCTTACAAGCATGGAAGTAGTGGTAGCCAGTGGTGATATTTTGTATATCTCTATTTCCAACCCATGCCATGGACTGTCAGTGGCCTCTTGATGATTGGAAACAGAGTCATTAGTGCCCTTGAATCTAATCAGAGTAGACAGCCAATTGCAAAAATCCCAGAACCAACTCAGAAATCCCATTTTTAGGATTCTCTTTCTCAAGAACCACTCCCAGTACCAAGCTGTATTAGTCAGGGTCCTCTAGGGAAAAAGTACCTACAGGACATATCTGTAAATAGTATTAGATTTTATAAAAATTGTCTCACCCAACTGTGGGGATGCATAAGTCCAAAATCCGTAGGGCAGGCTGCAAGCCAGAGAATCCAATGAAGGTCCTTGATAAGTTTCCCAGGAGATGCTGGCTGTCTGAAGTAGAGATGGGAATTCTCTCTCTGAATGCTGAAATCACTTCTTTTAAGGCCTTCAACTCATTGGATGAGACGGCACTTACTGTTAACAGCAATCTCCTCAGTTGACTGTAGATGTAACCAGCCATCTTGCAATCAACTCACTGATGATTAAAATCCATGAAATGTCCTTGTATTACAATTAGCCCATTGCTGGCTTGACCAAACAACTGAGAACCATCACCTGGCTGAGTTGATACATCAACCTAATCATCAAACCCTCTCTGGAGCTTGTTTTTCTTTTTGTCTTCTTCTTTGAATGTTTATTATTTTTATGACTTGCATGGACTATATCACTGAATTCTATTTCCACCACAGTATGCTGTCCATCCCCAACTCATCCACAAGATCTGACAACAGTTTTGGCTGAGCTCTTTTTGACACTTTTTCACTCACCTCCCATTAAGTTTTTAGCTGGTCAACCTCTAATGGTATCACAGCCAGATTTTAACCTCCACTGATGCTGGCAGATTTCTCTATTTAAGCACAGTCTGTTCCAAGTAAATTCTTGCTTCTTTGCAGGGGTAGCCTTTGAAGCCAGTTTTTGAGACTTGCTTGGACCCTCAGAGAACATCTGTTTCTGTCTTATGTATCTATCAAACTTCTAGTTGATCTACCATTTCATTATTGCTATCATGAAGCTACCAGCCTCTTCTTAAATGCTCACTATCATAATATTTGTTATTTGTGAAAGCCCTGTAGGACTCAACTTCCCTAAACTCTGACTTAAATATAGTCATTCACTTCAGGGAAAGCTACAGAGCTGTCTCTGCTTGTGGCCTTCCTCTACCCCTAGGGAGAACCTCTGAACCACTGCTCTGCAGCTGAGAATAGGGACAGTGGCCAACTTACCTTGGAGTGAATACTCTTCTACTCAATGCAGGGCAGCAATCCATGTTCTCATCAATATGCCTCTCCTAGAGTTGAACTTCCACCTTTTCAGAAAGCTGGGGTGAAGATGATCAGTACCCTTTATTCTTGGTGTGCTGCATCTGTGTTAGAACTTCTGTCTTGTGAATGAGGGTTGAGTATAGGAACGGAGCCCAAATCTTTTGGCTATCACTGCCTAGATTAGAGCTTCTGCAACATGGAGTTGAAGGTAGGGAAATGAGAAACGTTGGTGGCCTGGTCCTTCCAAGGAGAAATTGCAGTCTTATACTGGATATTGTAAGAGAGGGAGCCCCATATTCTTGGTTGTATCTGCCTGGTATAAAGCTTCTGTCTCACTCAGTTTGGGTGTCGGTAGTAGGTCATGTGTCAAACGCCACAAGCTCTTGGTATTTTTACTGAGATTTAGTAGATTAAAAAAAGTAAATATTTATCCAGTTGTTGTTTGCCCCCATTACAATTTGCAGCACTTTTTGTTTTTCTTTAATAATTTTCACCAGTTATGTTTGTTTCACTGGGAAGAGTATCTGCAGAGCTTTTCCACTATTCCAGAAAGCTTCCCACTGGCACCCCTTTTCTAATATCTTACTTTCTTCCTGACTCCCTAAATGGTTGGAAGCATGACTAAAATGAGTTCATCCTTATAACAAAGGAGAAAATAAGTATGATGTAAGGAGGGAAAGAAATGCCTTCTATAAATACTATGTTTTTCTTATTAGATTTAAATACAAGCAATAAATAAATTTATTGTCTCCAAAACTCTACTTCTAAAATTTAATTTATTGCATTTATTTATTTATTGAATTCCTAATATTTTCCAGGCTCTGTTTTATCAATGTAAAGATTGCAATACCAAGTAAAGAAAGAATGAACAACACAGCTAAAGACGAGAGTTAAAATTGTGGTCAGATTCCAAAATCCAGCTATTCATAATGAGCAAGATGAGGTTAAAGATAAATGAGTTTAGAGAGAAGATTTGGTCCTGAGTGTAGAACAGCGATCAATTACCCAATGTCTCCAGATTCTGTAGAGAGTTTAAGTTACCCTGTCTCTTACACAGTGGAAAACTAAACATCTATCCTAACACTTCTGGAGATCTTTTGGGTATCTAATATTCCAATATCTTACTTCTCATGGATTTTTGATCCTTGCTCACTATTTTGCCTTTTGCACATGCTATCCCTTTCCCTTTTCAAATAATTACCACTGCCGTCCCAGATAAACATAAAGAAAGAAGGAAGAAGGAAGGAAGGAAAGAAGGAAGGAAGGAAAGGAAAGAAGGAAGGAAGGGAGAGAGGGAGGGAGGGAGGGAGGAAGGAAGGAAGGAAGGAAGGAAGGAAGGAAGGAAGGAAGGAAGGAAGGAAGGAAGGAAGGGAGGAAGGAAGGAAAGAAGGGAAAGGAAAGGGAAGGGAAGGGAAGGGAAGGAAAGGGAAGGGAAGGGAAGGGAAGGGAAGGGAAGGGAAGGGAAGGGAAGGCAAGGAGGGAGGAAGGAAGGAAAAAGAAAAGAAAAATAAACATTGTTACCTAGTCATATATGTAGTAAGCCTTTATCAAAGGTAAATTTGAAGAGAAGAAGAGCTACATTGTCATAAATCATAGTGAACAAACTAAAATTGAATTATTAGTCAAGTCTGCTTTTAAAAGTCCCTCAGCCTTTTCTCCCTGTAGAGTCTTGGCCTACAGCTATTTATTTGGCTTTCTTTTTCCCTGTTTTACTCTTCCTCCTCTTCTCTCTGACATGAATTTATACCATTTTTTAAAAATCTAAAGCAAGTAAACTATAACTCCATCACTTCACAACACCCAGAATGGAATAATCAACATATCCAGTGAACTGGGTTTCTAAATTGATGAACTTCTCTTCCAAAGACAATTTCTGTGACCAACTGAAAATAACCAGGTTTAATCTCTATTAAATGGGCACTTTCCTTGAGTTCTAAGAATGATTTATGGCTCACTAATATTGTCGATTAAGTGAGTGAGAGGTTTGAGGTATCATAAATGTCTAAATACATAGAGAAAGCAATACAGAGATAAATACAGCATGGTTGTTACCTTCCAAAAGATCACATTTTAAGGAAAAGAATAGTTACTTATTCAATTAATTATTATTACAATGATGTATAATTATGAGTAACTTATTAAGGGTACATTTAAAAAAACCTAGAGGCTTCTTAATAAGATGTCATCACGTGGCTCGACTTTAAGTTCTAGCTTCAGCACCAATGTTAATATAGATATCATTTAATAATAACAATAAATATAAAATAAACATCTCTAAGGCCCATAATGTGAAAAATATGGGTATGCTGCAACGAGCATAAATAAAGCTCAGCTCTTGTAGTGTGATGGAATAAATATGTTGGATAAGAGCTGCTTGAAATCAGTTGCTGAAGTGGGATTCAAACCACTGGGATTAAAGCTATTAACATTTCCACAATAGTTAAGAAAAGCAATAGTTTCAAAGCCAGGCCATGAGCAATCATCCCTTGACTTAGTGATTGCATCATTGGGATATATAATGTCACCAAAAGACAGAAATCTTTAACTACCATGAAAAGGTATAAAACATTGCTCCCAGCTGGGGATCCCAGCAGCCTAGAGGGCACAACTACAAGCCTCTAGGTTTAGTTGCAGATATGTGTGGGCAGAGGGGGTGGGGAATTGGGAAGGAGGTATGTTAAAAAGCCAGAAAGAAATAAAAAACACTAAAGAGGAAAATATGAAAATGTAAGAGTATAAATAAAAATTTCAAAGAACATTTTAAAAAAGAAAAAGAAAGGAAAAAAAATCTAACAAAGTGCAGTGGGGACTTTCACTTTCGGATAAGGTACAATAAAAGGAATTGGATTTATACTCCATCCTCAAAGATTAAAAACTGGAAAATTTATATGAAGTGATGGCTTTCTAGACATTGGATATCAGACAATGAAGTTATGTCTGAGATATGGGAAACAGAGTGAGTCTCAGGCTTTCCCTGGCTTACCTGTAAAAAGTTTTCAGGCAGCAGTGCAGGGAAGGAGAACCCAGACAGATTCCTGCCCACTCTCTGAGTTGAATGGACAGAGTTGGGAGTCCTGGAAGGCCAGCTAGGGATCACAGAAAAGAGTATTGGAGAGGATAGAGCTACACAGAAAGAGATCTACAGAGGGTTCCCATCTGAGTATACAGCTGGCTCTGATAAATATATGTGTGAAGAAGCTGTTGGAGGCTGGAGACAAAAGGAAGCAGAGTAGAGGCTGATCCATGAATTTCATTTTTTCTTCCTTACTAATCTGTTTATACTATCTTGTTGCTTATCGGAATCTTTATCTTTGAAATTCACAATGAATTTCACCATGTATTTCTTCATATTAAAAGCATTTTATCTTCTGTATGGAATGTCCTTTTAATGTGCAAAATAGGGCCTAAATTCAAGTCAACATTTATTCTAGGTTATCTATAAATGTTGTTTATATTCCTTTTGCACCTATATTTTGAATCTTCATCCTTGGCTTAGGGCACTTCATTTTTTTTGTTGCCTGCCTTTGTTTTCTAGATGATTTTTCTAAAATACTTCTAATTTTTCTTTCTCCAACTATTTTAAATTAGCTAAATTATTATGTTAAATTTTTAATCTATCATCCAACTTGCTTTCATCTTGGTTTATAACATTTTAATTTTTTAATTGAACTTACTGTCTCTTGTTTTATATACACTATGATTAAAAAATCTTTGAGAACATAGTTTTAGTTCCCTAAAGGGAACTAAAAGTATTACTTTCTGATCCCTTAGGACAATCTGATGTAAATTTTCTTTTTTTTTTCTTTCTAATACTAAGTTTACTTCCACATTTTACTTCATACTTTTTGAAAGTTTTCATATTTTTCTTGTTTTCACAGTCTCAATTGGTCACCCATTAACCCAAATTTTTATTTACATGAAAATAATCATGTAAACAGAAGATTTTAATATGAAAAGGGGCGATCTTTCTTAATTTATGATATACATGGACAATTTCCCCTCAGTATTTAAACTAGAATAACAGTTGTTTATACATCTTTATCAATTGTTTTTCAGAAGCCTGAAAAGCATGAGGAAGAGAGGCAGGAATCTGGTCATTTAAAATCAGAATTTTGATGTACAATGTATTTGATTTACATCTTGGTTTATTTCAGTTGGTTATTTGGTTTGATTTATTTTATTTAGTTTGGTTGGTTAACAACATGGACTTGGGCGTAGCTCTGCTGAATTGGAGGAGTGAGCTGGGACTAAACAAAATTGTCATTTAATTCAAAATGAATTGGACTCACTGATTTTAAAAATCCATTTTCCATGTAGTTTTTTTTAAAGATTTATTTTATTTATTTGGTCATACAGTGGTAAGTTATGAATTCCACATTTCAAAAGATAAATACAAGTGAAAAGAGAATGTCAGAAAATAGAACCCAAATGGTTGAATTAACAGAATTCATTTATCCTGAAGAAGGCAAGCTTCAACATGATGAAAGGGTAATCTGCATATTTGTGAAGAAGGCTTAAACTTGAACAGTTTAATCTTAGATTAGAGGGATAAAGTTTAAAAGGTTGTTGAGAAAACTGTTCAGGAAAATACTTCATTTTTATCCAATTTCAGGACATTTATGTGGTCATACTTTTCTGAAAATGAAAAGCACAATTTCATTGGGAATTGGAAATTATGTTGGAAATTACCAGGTGTATTAGTCAGCCAAAGGGGTGCTAACGTGAAATACCAAAAATGGTTTGGTCTTTATAAGGGGTATTTATTTGGGGTAGAAGTCCACAGATACCAGGCCATAAAGCGTTAAAGTTTCTTCTCTCACCACAGTCCATTGCCACGTGTTAGAGCAAGACAGCTGCCGGCGTTTGCCAGGGTTCAGGTTTCTTGGGTTCCTGTCTTCCCAGGGCTGTGTTTCTCTCCGGTCTTAGCTCCTGTTTCCTCCACAAAGCTCAGCTGTAGACGATCAGGCAAACGGCTGCTTCTCTTCTCCTGGGGCCTTCTTTCCAACATCAAAACTCCATCATCAAAACTGCTTCTACTCTTGTCCTTTGCCTTGCCTTTTATATTCGATTCCCCACCCACCAAGGGGTGGGGCTCAACGCCCTACTGACATGGCCCAGTCAACGCCCTAATCATAACTTAATCATGCCCAGATTAACAGATCAGTTTAAAAGCATGATCCAATTATATTTTTGGAATTCATAATTACATCAAACTGCCCAACGGCCACACCGGGTTAGAACCTCAGGCATCTGGAGCTCTGTAGCATGAGTTAAGATAAAAAGTGTATTCTGGGGATTATTAAAAGACAACTAAACCTTGACGAGACCTGGATGAGGCCTTGACAAGACCTGGATAAGGCCTTGAAAACCACTGGGAAAAAAAGAACAGGATATTCCAAGTAGAGAAAGAATGTGCATTAAAACACATAGACCTGAAAACTCAGGTTATGAGTACTGGATAAGGACATTTGGCAAGTTAGTTTGGCTATATACATAGAATTAACATAGTCAAAGCCATTTTTAAAAATCTATTCACAGGACTTTATTTCTGCAATATTTGGGATAAATTCTGCATTGAAAAATCATTTTATTCAGCAATAAAATATAACACATTTTATCATTGCTCTGCTTTACTATCAATTAGCATTGTTCATTTCAAACTGTATTTAAATAAAAATCCTAGAGTTATTATTATTAAAAAATTTCAATCTAGTATTAGAGTCTTGTGCACACACATAACAGATTTTATCCTATCCTCTTGCAAGATTAAAAAAAGAGTCCTCCATTATGTGGAGTGAAGCAAGCAAGACACAAAAGGATAAATACTGTATGATTGTCCAATTATGAAATAAATATATTATGTGAAATATAAATATGTTATGTGAAATATGGATATTGGTAAAACTGCATAAATAAGACTGTTTTTCTTTGAAGCTGAACAAATGTGAGTTAATACTACAAAATGTTAATATCAGACCAAAATAAATACCATTATTCTAAGTGAAGTAGACCAGACACAGAGTACTATATATTGAATGATTCTATTTATATAAAATATAAATATAAATCAATTTATAAGGATGAAATTAAATTAATGATTATGTAAGGCTGAGGAAGGAATGCTAAGGGATATGGAGTCTTTCTTTTTGGAGAAACGAAATTGTTCTAAAATTTTGAGATGATGAATGCACAGCATTGTCATTATACTAAAAGCCATTGATTATACACTTGGCTAGATCATATGGTATGTGAATATATCTCAATAAAACTGCTTAGTAAACAAACAAATAATTGTGCAAGAATAATGAGAAATAGCAACTATGTACAGCAAGGGAAACAGTTTGAGAGGTGAGGAATTTTCTTGTTTGTTTGTCTGTTTTATTATTATTGAAATAATGAAAATGCTTTAATAATGATTAAAGTGTAAATGCACAATTATATGATTATACCAACTACCATTGATTGTACACTTTGGAAAAATGGTATGCTTTATTAATATGTATCAATAAAATTGATTAAGCAAAGTGTCCTCAAACAGAAAATCTATAAGAATCTTCCAAATGAACTCAATGCTTTAAAAAGGATGCATTTTAGAAAAAAAGTGAAGTCAATAATTAAATACATTTTTATTTCTTTCCAACTAATAATTAAGTGAATTGAGGTTACTTTTCAAAGAAGAAATCTACTGAAAAATATTTCTTACAAAGAGAGGCAAAATAAAAATCTATGCACAACATCCATCCCAAGGAACAGAGAGTGTCTGCAACTGCAAGCAAGATAGCTCACCCATCTGCCCCATGGGGTCTAAGCCCCCCTCTCAATTAGAAGCAGAGTGGCATCACCATCCTAAAATCCTCAAGATTGAGGAATGAACAATTGACTAAAGTAGACTTATTATTAATCGACTATAGACTTATTATTATTCTAGCAATGGAAGAACTCTTATCATTGATATAAAGGCAGTGGCCACCAGAGGTTCTGAGGGATGGGAGAGGGAAGAATATGGGGGCATTTTCTGGACATTGGAATTGTCCTGCATGACATTGCAGTGACGGACACCGGCCATTGTATATTTTTTCCTAACCTACAAAATTGTGTGGGACAGGGTGTAAACTATAATGTAAACTGTAGTCCATGGTTAGTAGCAATGCTTCAATATGTGTTCATCAATTGTAACAAATGTACCACACTAATGAGGGATGTTGTTGATGTGGGAAAGTGTGAGAGGGGAAGGGAGTGGGGTATATGGGAATCCCTTATATTTCTTATGTAATATTTATGTAATATAAAGTTTCTTTTTAAAAAAAAATAAATAAAAGAAGAAATCTATGCAAACTGCTTTTATTAAAAAATTCACTTAAGAATGAATTATAGTGAATTAAGCCAAATCCTGTCTTTTGTAAAAAATAAGATCCATTCTCTTGACTGATGCTCTTGAAATACTTTGAAACAATTATTAAACTTCAAAAAACCGAAGGAAAGGAGACTAACTTTGAGCATAATTAATGAAGAAGATAATCTCACGTTGCATCCAGCTCACATGCTGCCAATCCTAGTTTGTAATTGTATAGCTCACCTTCTTTCTTAAAAGAAATATTCTCTTAAACGTACTGAGAAAATATAACAAAGAGTAAATCACTAGAATAGAGAATTTATCAACTGGCTTCTCCCAAACATAAAAAGCAACTAAGTGGAAGAAGTTTACACATATTTTTCTTTAAGTAAATTCTTAACCACATGCAGCAAATTTGGATGCTTGCCAAGGGAAAGGGACTGTGATTGCAGTGCATTTTTAAATTGGGCAACGTCAATAAAGTAAATTTAACTAATTTGCTCATTAAATTAGAATCACATTACTCTATTTTAGAAACCATACAAAGCAATAGAGATGCAGAAATAAAGAGTCATTAGTCAGAGTTATGTGGTATATACTTTTGCCTATTGCATCTGTAGTTACTAGCATGCATGGGTTTATTTAACAAAATGTTTGAGTATCTACTTTGAGCCAGGTACTAAGTTGGGTCCTATGAATAAAAGAGAAAGGGAAGACAGCCCTGACTTTCCAAGAGCTTAAAGTCCAGAAGTGCTAGACTTACCATCTTACATGTTTTGGAGAGTAGCCTAAAAAGTATAATACTCTGGCTCCATCCAGGGCCCAGATGAGTCCAGAGCAGACACACCAATAACTAAGGGAATTCCAGCCTCAACTCTTACCCTTACAATGTTCTCTATCAAGTGCCTGCTACACTGTTAAGTCCTGTGCTAGGGTGGTATTCAAAACAACTACACAAAAAGTAATATTCTAAAAACGATTCCACCAATATAAGGGTTTGCAAGACCATGTGTTCTATTAAAGAGTTAAAAAATCAATAAAATCTTTTAGGTGTTTTGACCATCCCTTCCATACAACTCTACCTATATTACTGTACTGAAATTGTGTGTTATCCCAGGCTCCCCTACTAGAAAGAAAGCTCCTAAAAAACGTTTTTAATCTTCACTTTCTAACACAGTGCATGCCATACAATAGGTGCCTAATAATTGCTCACTGGCTACAGGAATAATTGTATGAATTACTTCATCTAGAATATCAAATGGTAAGAGCTCATTTGCTTCTTGAAGTATTTTTACTATATTCTAATTTTCTGAAACGAACAGTTGCTAGGTTAATGATATTTGGGGCTGTATGTTTTCTTGTTTTCCTGTCTGCATCTCAATTCTCCAAATGTCAGAGCAGTAATAAATACCAATAAGCAACATAATACTTATATCTGTTATATTATTTGATGCAAAAGTCGGGAAAAGTTTATCAAGAGACTCGTGGTGGATTACTGCCAATCCACAAATAAGCTGCAGCATAACTAAGTCTCTCTCGCCTCTCTCTCTGCCTTATACCTTATTGCTAATTGTCATCAGAGAAAGTTAAAGAAGGAGCAAAATTTCATCATACTCTTTCCAAACCCAACATTTTAAACTTTTTTTTTTTTTGCTAAAAGCATTCACAAGAGATAGGACCTTTTGTTCGTTATATAAAGCAGCTAATGTACCCACCATAAAGTTATACTTTCTTATAAATTAGGTGACATGTGACAGAAGGCATTCACCTAAAACTGTCACCCAGAACATCATCTCTCATGCCTCTAGACTTGTCTAACTATATAGACAAATATAATTTACAATCATTTTCAAAAGAACTTTTTACACTTCTACTGAGCTTCTGACATTGACCAGAAATGTACATGAATGCAATTTAAAACCTTCTATAATATTCTGCTGACTATTTGCAAAAAGGCTAATATTTGAAAATTTATCACTTCTATGAAATTGTGACATTATTTTTTAAACTAAGAAACTCAAGAATTTTCTGTTTGCATTATTTTTTATGCTTTGATGTTACTTTTTGGTTTGTAAAATATACACACCTGTTTTATATCCCCACCTCCTGGTGGATATAGTAAACATTCTGTGAATACTCCACATGATCTCCCAGCTTGCCTTATATTTAGGTTAGTTAATGATATTGGGTGTTGACCAATGAATCAGACAGAAGTGATGTAAGCCTCTCCCAGTCCTGGTCCTTGAAAATCTCCTGTGAGAGACAGGAATACTTATTCACTGTTGGTGGGAATGTAGAATGGTACAGTCACTGGGAAGGACTGTTTGGCAGTTCCTAAGGAGGTTGAATATAGACTTGCCATGAGACCCAACAATACCATTGCTAGGTATATACCCAAAAGAACTGAGAGTAGTGACACAAATAGACAGCTGCACACTGATGTTCATAGCAGTGCTATTCACAATAGCCAAAAGGTGGAAACAACCCAGGTGTCCATCAACTGATGAATGGATAAACAAATTGTGTGGTATACACACAATGGAATATTATGCAACAGTAAGAAGAAATGAAGTACTGAAACATATGACAACATGGATGAACCTGGAGGACATATGTTGAGTGAAGCAAGCAAGACACAAAAGGACAAACACTATATGATTGCCCTACTATGAACTAAATATATCATGTGAAATATAAATATATTATGTGAAATATGGAAAAAAAACCTTTGGAACATCTTTTAAAAGACAACTGGAATATGGTTAACAGAACAAATATGAAAACATTCTCTCATTAACTACAACAAGTATATAATACTAATACAGGGTGTCATTAACTGGGTGGGTTGGGGAAAAAATACACCAAATGTAAGATATTGGCTATAGTTAGTAGTAATGTTTTGACAATGCTCTTTCATAATAATGCAAGGTGGGGTAATGTATGGGAACCCTATATGATGATATGCATGTTTGTCTTGTAAGTTTACAACTTATATTATATACTTATTGTCTATGGAAGTTCATGTATGAATGATAAACTTCAATTTAAAAAAAGTTTTAAAAAAAGACAAAAGAAAAAAAAATCTCCTGTGTAAATCTCCAGCTCTCTTTACTCTTGCCAGGATGATCTCGGAATCCATATACAGAGTTGGTTGTATCACAAGTTGAAGGACACCTGTATAACCATGTTTTAGAATGGAGGAGACCCATCATTACCTGCTTGCATCAGGTCCTACATAAAAACTGTATTTCTAAATCACCAAGATGTCAGGTTTAGTGTGTTTTGACAGCTAACATTACTTATCCTGACTAATGAAATCACCCTTTCTATAACATGTCTTCTTCATCTTTAATAACTTTCCCATCCAACAGCTGCAAGGAGTTCAACAAAACTGTCTTCAATTTAAGAGTGATTGCAACCCAGCCAGTAAACCACAGAATAAGATGGAACTGAATGGGCAGCTGTGTAAATATCTGCAATCTACCTTCTAATTGGTAGAAAATAATTCATTTCTTCAATTGCCAATATCAGAGGATTTTTCCCTCCAGTAATTCATTAAATTCTACGTATTAATTTCCAGGTTTTCAACAACACAGATGGATCATGAATAGAAAAAAGGCACAACGCACAATATATTGAAAATAATTAAATTGTTATGGCTTCTGAGGGCACTGAAGCTATTAAAATATAATTTTTAAAAATGAAAATGGAATAAGAATGTAATTTCACAGGCATAATTCAAACTAGACCAAGTACTTATTCACTGTGTGCAATTACTTGTAAATACAAATTAGAGGGGGATGTAGCAAAGCTAATGTGTAGTAAAATTAGATTTATGAAGCTTTTCCTAATGGGCAAACAAAAAATAAAAATGCCTAATCACATAGTTCATTAAAATTCTTATAAAGCTATCCTACCCATTGTACAGGGGAATGAGATTCACCATGAATAACTCAGAGGGTAAAAACCAAATTAAAATAAAAGTTTGTATTGTTAATTCTTCACAAGGAGATTAAATGATCATTTAAACAGAGAAAACTTAATATGGGTACAGGTTACCCAGAGCAGGGCAAGGGTGATTATAAATTTGAGGATAAACCAGCAGTTGACCAACCAACCCAACTTTTCATGAATTGTTGAAGGGGACTGGGATTAAATTTTACTGACCACTGACACTTTGTAGATTTAGTTTGTAGATACATGTCTGTTTTTTTAGTTTTTATCAATTTTGTGAATCACAGATTATTTTGACATTATTCTGATGACAAAAATCTATGAATAAAATAACCAAGTGATATGCCCAAGTCACCAGCTAGCAAGTGACAGAACTGGAATTTAAATTGCCAGCTTTCATATAAACATCCTCATCTACACACCATGTGTCATAGATAAAATGTACAGGCACTGAAACCAACTCTGATATGATAGCATAAACAATTATTTTCATAAAACAATCAATTAGTGGCACTATCCAAGGCTGTAATATTGTATTTTTATGAACACAAAGTATATAACTAAAATGGGGTTTATCTATGCATGGTGGAGCACATTCTACAAAATATGAGGCCAATTGCTTACATAAAAAGGAGAAGCCCAAAGTCTTTTAATTTTATGGCCAATCTATACTATCATAATTTGGGAAATTAGAGATGTGTTTATCAATGGACTTTTTCAAGTTTTATATTCTGCTAGTTTCTTTTCTTAACTCAAAATTGTTAGGATTTTCTATAAGATTATATGGAGATGGATTATATTGATTGTCTGACATTAAAATATGTTGTTAAGAAATTTTTAAGGCAGATTATTTGCTCAATATTCTGAAAACGAGAGATGATGTTTTCTCAAAGAGATCAATGGATCTGGATAACAGGGTCTAATCTACAGGGCACTAATTGATAATAGATTCCATGTACAGTCTACTAAATCGACAGAAATTCAAAAGGTCTCTGAGTAAGTATCAATCTTCCAGTTGGAAACCTTCAATATCAGTGAAATTTGACAGGATTGGGCAGTTAGTTGAAATCTCGTCTTTTCTGGAAAAATGCTGCAAGGACAGTCTCTAGGGTTGCTCTTTCTTTTGATCTTCCTGGTGGAATTTTTTTCCGTACACAAGAAGAAAGTTATATTTGCAGTATAGTTCCCTTTTAATTCTGTCAGTTGCTAATGATATAACTTGATTGGAGGTCTCAGGTAACATGTTTCTCTCTATATATAAAATACTGCAATATGATAGAGCCATTAACCTGGAAGGAACCAACCCCCTCATCAAGGAAATGAAAAATAATTAATAATAATTGTTGATAGCTAAGCCAAGCTGAGAGAAGTGAGCTGCCTAAGTGTTGAGGTAGAAGATTTAGTTTATAAGCCAAAATGAAAGTAGCACTCAGCCCTTGAATCACTTACCGTGATAGTATAAGCAAGAGGCTTAAAGGGAGAAAGTGCCAGCACCACCAATGTTCCAATTTTCCCCATGGAATGGCACCAGGCAAGGTCAGATGGATCACTGTAAACGAGGGGGTCATCTCACCGCCAAGGGAGCCCTGAACAAAAGGCTTCTGCCATTTTATGGACCTGGGCTGGGGAGGGAGGGAGACCAGAGACAGTGAACAGTGGAAAAGCACTGAATACTAAGTTAGAGAAATGGGGAAAATTGGAACATTTCGGAGCCGAGCTCCCAGAGCTCAGGTTATCTCTTTCTGGGCCTCCTCTATCAGTCTCAGCTTCTCCACTTTCTTCCCAAGTTCAGCTGTAAACTATCAGGCATATAGCAGTGCTCGTCTCCTCTTGAGCTACTCCGTGGGCCCAGCCTCCCAGGAGCTTTGTGCTCTTAAGCAATCTAGTCCTCTCACACATGGCAGGATCAAAAATGGTAGCTTCCCCCACACACCTCAATTAATGGTGGAAGAGGCATCACCATACCAGAGTCCTCAGGATTGGGAAACGAACTATGGACTAAAATAAACTTACTAGTATTCTACTACAGACATTGTGATTCTAGCAATGGAAGAAATACCATTGTTGTAGAGGCAGTGACCCATGGATGCTCTGGGGTTAGGGAGAGGGAAAAACAGGTGTAATAGGGAGGCATTTTCTGGACTTGGGAATCATCCTGAATAACATTACAATGACAGATAACAGGCCATTATATATCCCATAAACTACATAGTCGAATGGGAGAGGGTATAAACTACAATATAAACTATAATCCATGCTTAGTGGCAATGCTCCAAAATGTGTTTATCAATTGCAATGAATGTTCCACACTGATAAAAGATGTTGCTAATGTGGGACAATGTGGGAAGTGTGGGGAGCGGGGCATATGAAATCCCCTATATAGTCTGTGTAACATTTATGTGATCGAAGTACATTTAAAAAAATTAAAAAGTGGAAAACTAAATGGTGGCTTCTTTTTCTTGAATCTATCTCTGTTTCTCTTAGACCCAGCAAGAGGGTGGAGACTCAACCTGAGTCACACCGCATTGACATAGTCCAATTAAAAAGGTCTCAGACCACCAGGAATGCGTTAGCTCACAAGTATAATCTTTCTCTTTTGGGGATTCATAAAATAACTTCAAACTGCCATACATAGAATTGAGGTATGTGAGATATCCCCAGAATTAGAAATGACAAGGAAAAAGGAAACAGGGCAAAAGGTGAGATTAAAAAGTAGAAACCAATTAAATGATGAAAGTAAATTCTAAAATTCATGAGCATCACAACTGCAGGGAAATCTGCGGAGACTCAGAAGATGCTCTGTAGATTTGTTTAAGTTATATAATCTTTGCAACAATTCCCAAATAGTTGTAAGCTTCCAGAGTAAAGACACTACTTAGTGTTTTCAAATATCCTGTTCTAAGGTCCAGTTCCAAGGACACATGCTCCACGTTATTCCATTCTTAATTGAAACTCAATAAGCCAGCACTGTTTCAAAAATGGACCAACCCTGTCTGCTACCACTTTCATTCAGTAGTGCATGAATAACGTACTCCAAATAAACACTGATTCTCTCACCCCAGCTCAGCAAAATGAAAACTGCCAATGTCTCAGAAGGTGCAAATGGTTAGTTTTCCCCTAAGCCCCAAACAGGAAAAGTAAGAGGAATTGAGGTGTGGAATGTTTAAGTGGTGATAATGAGGATATGGTGAATGTAATGGAAAATTACTTGTTCAGGATGCCAAACATGCAGATAGAATTAGTTAAGCTAAAATGAAGTCATAATGGATTAAGGTGGGCCTTAAATCCAATCTGACTCTTGCCCTTTTAAGAGAAGGAAATTTGAAACATTTCAGTCCAGCATGCCAGCGTTTCTGCTATATGAAACTTTCAAAAACCTTACTGGTCTTCAGTGGATGTCAAGGGAACCCACACCCATTTGTCATGAGGCTCTCCACAGATCCTTCCTGGGTATCCCATCCCTATTCCTGGCTTCTGCTGAGATAACTAATATTATCCATAAGGCACACACCTAATCTCTTCATCTCCAGCCACACCTTTGGCTCTGTCACAAGGGCACACTATCTAGATAGGCTGATAATTTTCCAAATCAAGTGCTGGTTCCTTTGTGCTCAACAATTCATTCTTCAATTTATCTTTATCTTCTTGCATTTTACTATAAGCAGCAAGTATGAACCAGGCCACACCTTCTGCACTTTGCTTGGAAATCTCCTCAGTTAAATATTCAAGTTCATTGCTTAGAAGTTCTATTTTGCATCCAATGATAGAATATAATTGAGCTGATTACTGTGCCATTTTATAACAAGGATTACCTCTCCTCCAGTGTCCAAAAACATATTTCTCATTTGCTTCTGGGACCTAGTCAGAAGTAGCTTTAACAATTGTTCTTAGTTTGCTCGGGCTGCTCAAGCAAATACTACAGAGTGGCTGGCTTAAACAACAGGGATTTATTATCTCAGTTTTTTGGTGGCTAGAAGTCCAAAATCAAGGTGTCATTAGGATCATCCTTTCTCTGAGGTGCATAGCATCTGGTGGCTTATCAGCAAGCTATAACTCAATCTTTGCCTCTGTCACATCGTCATCTTTCTCCTTCTGTCTCCTTCTCCAGACTGTGTCCAAATTATCTCTTCTTAAAAGGCTCCAATCATATTGGATTAAGGCCCACACTGATTCAGTTTGGCCTCACCTTAACTAACAATATTTTCAAAGATCCTATTTACATATTTGTTCACATCCATAGGATGGGAGGTTGGGACTTTAATATATCTTTGTTGGGGACATAATTCAATGCATAACAATGTTCATATTTCTATCAACTATCCTTTCAAAGCCATATAGGCTTTTTTAAAAGTGACTCAAATTCTTCCAACCTCTACCCATTACCGAATCCCAAAGCCACTTCCACAGTTTTAGGTATTTGTTAGAGCAGCACCCCACTTCCCACTACCAAAAACTGCCTTTGTTTCCTAGGGCTGCCATAACAAAACACTACAAACTTGATGGCTTAAAAACAACAGAAATTCATTGTCTCACATTCTGGAAGTTTGAAGTCTGAAATCAATGTGTTGGCTTGGCCATGCTCCCTTTGATACCTTTAGGTGACAAGCCTTCCTTGTCTTTTCCTAGCTTCTGCTGTCTTGCCAGCAATCCTTAGCGTCTCTTGGCTTTTTACATACCTCATTCTAATGTCTGCCTCCATTTCACGTGGTGTTACCCATGTGTATCTGCCTCCTTTTATGGAGTCAAAATACGCCCCTCTGTAAATTCTCCCAGGGTTTTCCTATTTTCTTTCCCTTCAGAATGTCATACTATTCCTCTTCCTAAGCAGCTTGGTGAGTATCATGCTCCTGCTCTTAATCTTTTTTTACTTTAATTGAGCATCTCCAGGTTCTTCAACCATTCCTGGTTCCCTGAATTTCTGAAGTTCATTCTCCTGGTCAACTTCTTCTGGAACTATTAGTTCATTAAAGGCAAAGTTATTTTCTTATTCATTTTTGCCCCTGTTATAACGTGTATATAGTAAGGATTTAATAAATATCTGCTGACATGAAAGTCATTTATAAAATTTCAGCTTCAATATCCATAATACATTGAAATGATCAACTTGCCAAAAATAAGAGCATAGTATATGTTAGAGAAAAGCGGTGCTCACTGGAATGCAGAGACTGAGGATTGCAGACAGAAAGTTTATTAGGAAGCTTTCCCAATGGAGGGGCTCTGAACAATAGACTTCAGCCCAGCCCCAGAGGGTTGTGGATATGGCTTTATACAGTACATCAATAGGCAATAGGCCGGAAGGAAGCCGAGTACAGCCCGGGGCCAAATGACCAGGGGGAAGTGGGCTAGGAGGTCTTGGAATGTGGGAGGGGTTGAGGGCCCTTATCTGCTCCATTTTGTTTATTCTTGAGAAGGGATGAGCTGCCCATAGGCTATGGCTTGTTCAATTAGTTATGGCTGGAGGCTGCCTTTCTTTTATGTCTTGGGAGAGTTGAGTCACAGGTCTTATGACCTATTAATCATTGCAAACCTTGTAAGTGGGTACCTCTAACATTCCTAACTCTTTGTATATATATATATGATGAAAAACCTAAGTGATGGGAATACTAGGCAGAACAGAAGGATAAGGGGATTCAGGACGTTGACTCAGTCTGGCTACTTCCTGCTGTTATGGGGCGGTAAAGGGTTCCCTTCTGTTCTGTCCAATGGGTTCTGACTTCTGGTCCCAAAGAGGTTGGTATTGGCATTCATGTAGCAAGAAGATGCCATTCACATATTTCCTGAGTTGTTGATTGTACAATTCAGCATGTGAATCAGACAAGAAGCTGTAAGAGACAAAAAGAAGCAGCAGCAATTATAACAGTAGTGGTGTGATAATGGCTAAAAGGATTGATTTTACAGGTGAGAAAAAATAAGAGAGAAATGAGGATAACCAGGATTGATTTCCATAGCTGTTATCTCCAGGCCTCTGAATGATTTGTTTTCTCTTGAAATTTTAAGATTTCTTCTACCTGCCCAGTTTTGATAATATAAAAACAACAAGTTTCATTTACTGAAACTTGTACGTGGCACAGGTACCTCCCACGATCTTGTGATATTCTTATGGTTGGTTTTGAGATTAGTACATCCTGTTGAATTAGGGACAGGGGTCGGGGTTTGGGGTCATCTGTTATCGGGGAAGGGGAAACCTGCCGGCACCAACCGGGGTCACGGGGGATTATTTTGCTAAATGGGGCTAACAGTATACAAAAACCAGCAATAAATATTTTCAAATTGTCTTCTCCAGCCAACTCTTTCTTTTTCCTGTCTCGTACTCCCTTCTCTATGCACCCCTTAATCTTAAGTATCATGCTCTATTCTCCCTCTCTAGCATATAAATATATTCTAAGGAATGGATACAGTATGTTCATTCACATAAATAGTAAAATCTGATGAATTATGTCTAACTCTTGAATGTGCTTTTGCACAGTATAAGGAAACCAAAGGATGAAATTTAAAAACAGAAAACCAATGGGGTAGGTTTATTATTAAAATATAAAAGAGCATAGTTCCCTGTACATTTTGTAATGCATTTCTCAGGTTTTAATTTGCACATACTATGCTCCAGATCTTTGGCTAGGAAGTGCTGATGAGCTAAATGTAAGACTTATAACAGGTAGGTAGAAGGTGCCATGGAATTATATATAGGAAATAATTATTTTCACTAGTAATCTTGGAATGTTTCTAGAGAAGTCTAAATAGGTGTTTTCTAGGCAGTTAAGTAGAATGCAAGAAAAGCTGTCCTCAACAAAAAAGAAGCAATATGAACAAAGTAAAAGGGTGGTGGTAGTGGGGATTAAATCACTTTGCAAAATTAAGAATAAGTAGCTATTCTTAATAATAAGGCTATTATGACTAGAAAATATGCTGCAAAGCAAAATTAGTGAGAAATGATATTAGTCTGACCATGGTAGAAATGGTCTTGAATGCCTTGTGGATTTGTCATGTTTCAGTTACTATAACAAACAGATCTAATAATTGATATTTCTGAACAGTAGAAGTTTACTTCTTACTCACATAACCATTATGTACATGTGAATTCAGATCAACAATATTGTTCTCTTCTAAGTGATTATTCAGGGACTTGTGGCTCCACCAAACTCAGGTCCTAGTCACTGCCACTCGCAATTCTATTGGCTAGAACTGAGTCACAGGTCTGTACCTAACTGAAAGAGAGCACGGAGAATGTATCCTAGCTGTGCACCAGAGTGAAGGGGAGAATGGATTTATTAGGTTAAGGTACATATTTGCATCTCAATAAGCAATGTGGAGCTGTGGAAATTTTTTGTAAGCTGAGAGTGACAGGAGCAAAATAAAATTAGAGAAAACATATAAGATCTTTATAATGAACCAAAACTTTATTAAAATGAACTTTGACTCTGAGAAGGAATTTATCTCTGTTAATCTCAGTGTAGAAAATTATTGGCCAATTGCCGATTGGATTTTCACTTCTGTCCCTGGACCAAATAGCATATGGTGACTACCATACAACCAACATAAATAATTATTCTACTAAAACATCCATTGTCATTGCTCCTGAACAACCAAATCTGAGCCCTTTTCCAACATGGGTATAATTGATCTGGCATGTTTTAGGTTCTAAGTTTCACTTTGAAATAAACAACAAAGGAATTAGATCTCCTCTGTGATATGCCTAAGGATATAAGAGCATAGGGGAACTAGATCCTACTGAGCAGTTGATTGGATTTTCTTGTTTGTTTTTTACCTGCTTGACATTTTGACAATCACTTTTCTGCAACTGCTGAAAAAAGTTTAAACTTAAATGCTTTTGGGACCCCATTTACCCATCTGTAAACATTTTTGGACACATCTCCAAGCAGGCTTTTAGAAAACCTCAGATCTTTTTCAAAGACAATTCAAAAGTTGAATTTATTTGTGTAGAATAATACAGAGTATTTGTAATGGATCATAGAATCATAAAATCTCAGTACAGGATGAACTCCCTTCAATGCAAAATGAATCTCTTTGGCACTATTGCTGACAGCAGATGTGTAATTCTCCTATCACATCTCCAAATTCAGAAAGCTTAATGTCAAGGAACCCAATGGTTCTTGAGGAACTCTAAATGCCATTGGTGGTTAGATTAAAATATTTTTCATGATATAGGATTTAATATTAAAACAGCAGTATCAGTCAAAAGGGAAAGGGCAGACTTTCAGAATTTGCATCCCCTCCTCCATTCACTGCTAGAGTGATCATCAAAGCTAGATAGCTTCAAATAATCCTACATCTGCTTAATTAATTCTTTTGCTTTAAATAATTTAAAATGTAACCTATTATATTACCCTTAGACTTTTCTGTCCTCTTTAATAATGGAGGGTATGAACAAGACAAATAAAGAATGATATTGATTGTCTAACTGGTTGAGAAAAATGTGGAATTAATGATTTTTTCATGATGCAATATGCATGGGGCACCATTATTTCTGGTAAAGTCCAGATTCTCAGTTAATGGTGACTCCATCCTTACATTTGGTCAAGTCATAAAACTTGGAATCATATTTGACTCCTCTTTCTCTCACACCTCAAATCCAATCCATGAGTACTCAATAAATGTGTTAAATGTATGATATGAGTATCACTGACATAATCTATAATTTGTAATAATAGAACACTAGAATACCGGGAAAAAATTTTTAGGAACAGTGGAAAAAATTAATTAAGAATTCCAGTCTTTAATCCTTTCCTTTTATAAAGAGGATAATAATAATTCCAAGCCCGTTGAGTTGTTGGAATTTTAAAATAAACTAATTATTTGAAGTCATATATAGTTAGAAAATAGTAGCCATTCAAAAATATTGAATCTAAATACTTTTATTTAATATTTTCTGTGAGCAACTTCTCTCTTTTACTATATTCAGTTTAAATCTTAGCGTCTTGGTCTGCCAGGCTGCTATGACAAATGACACACAATGTGTTGGTTCAACAAGAAGTTTAAGGTTTTGAAGGCTAGAAGTCTCAAATCTAGTCATTGGCAAGGACATGCTTTCTCCCCAAGGTCTCTTCCCAGGTGTAAGGATTGTGATTCTGCCATGGGTCCAAAATGGTGTAAGAAATATCTGTGAACAGTAAAACCATACCAGGGAGAATTGTTGGAAAAATAAATTTAAGTTGTTATCACCATATGAAAAAACATCATAATATTGGATTACTTTTTTTTATCATATTATCATATAGAGCATTGTTTATAGCAACAATTCATATATTGAAGTTAGTCATTGACATCAAGACATTTCAAGCTAAAAGAGAAATGTTGCCTCTAGTATCTAGTAAAAGCAAAATTTAAACTTTATTTGGCAATTTTGGGGGTGCAGCCAAAGAGCAAGTTAATTTGTCTTCCATGGGTCTACAGAGTACCTAGGATATTTTTTGTTTTGGTTCTGTTTATTTGTATTTTTAAGTATGCGAAGTGTGTATGGATCAGATTATATTTATAAATTGATTTATAAAAGAGGAATATGAAAACATTGCATATATAACAAAATTAAAATATTATTAAGACTTCTTGAAGAAAACTGTATTGGATAAATTAAAATAGCCATTGGCAAACTTGTCTTATAAAGTATTAAATAGGAAATATTTTGACTTTATGGGACAAGAGGCAAAATAGGGAATATTGTATAACTAGGCACTTATATAACAAAAGATAAAACAATATACAAAAAAATTTTTTCAATGAAATTCAAAATATGATAACAATTGAGTATAATTTTTAATACAGATCTACTAAGGAGAAGCATGAACTTTTTAAATGGATCTTATTTAATTGTTTGGGGCTCAAGTCAGTGTTCCCATTTTCCAAAATTAATAGCAAATTTTTGTCTGTTAATGGTGACCTGTAATGAAATTGTACATATCTCATCTTTGAAATATATTTTCACACAGATAGGGGCTTCCAAATACTGATAACAATCCATTAGCATATGATTTTTATTGAGTATATTCATTGCTTGGAATGAATTTTTAAAATTCTATTAACTTCCTCTTTAGATATTGACTTTTAGCATGTCATTATTTTGAAGATTAATTACTTTCAATTGAAGATTTGTTAAAAAGTCCCTCAACTATCCAGTTAAATAGATTTTGAAATACAGACATTTCCTTTGCGCTTGGATTGAAGTCCTAAAAACACAGGTGGAACTATAGTTTGGGCTCAGAAAATCTGTGTGGGAATAGAAATCTCGCTCCTTGTTTTAACATTTGACAGTATGGGAAGCTTGAAATTACTTGTGGTTCTAAATTAATTCTCATTGAAATGGTCGTTCCTTAGTGTAAGTGTTGCATATAAGCACTGCTTTGCCTTGTAATTTTAGTTTGAACTCATTAAGAAACACTGAGAAACTAACAAAATCTAATTTCGAAACACATTTCATATTTGATATTAGTGTCTGAGGGTGGCTCTTCTCTTCAGAAAAATGTCAATCTCAGCCCGAAACACAAAAAATCATCATAAAACTTCACCAGTTTTAAGCCATTGTACTTCTATATGGTAGGTTGGATCAGAATACTCAGCATCTATTTCTAACAAAAAGTCATGGGTCTGATAATAAATGACAGCAAATGAAGTTCATAATTGACACTACTGGTTCAATTGCTCATGATAAGTTTCAAATATTTTCAAAAAAGTACTTGCTGATGAATAATACAATGATCAGCCTTAGACTTTGAACACATAAAATTTTTCAAAAACTTTGTAAATCTGTCCAAAAGCCTTGTAAATCCTTTTTCTGCTTCACATTTATTTCCCTACATCAATTTAAACACATCTTGACAGATTCCACTTCATGTAACACTGAATTGGTATTTTCTCAGCTCCTTTTAAAGTATTCTTGCATTTAAGTTTCCATGCAGACTATTTATAGAGGCTAATTTTTCAGTCACTTCTCAGCATTGATTCCTCAAATAAATAAAAACATAGTAATATTGGTAACATCTGTTGATGACTCAAGAGACATGGAAAGCTTCAAAAATTCATTTGTCTTTTTTTAAATTAACTATGGATGTTGCTCCCAGCATCATCAACTCTTCAAGCAATTGTTCTCATCGAAAGGTTAATAATCTTAAAAAGTTTATTTGCTCTGGATATATTTCTTCAGCTGCTTCAATCAAAAGCAATTTAATTAACTCACTATCGGTAAAGTTTTCCTTACTTAGCTAACAAATGAATATGTAAATAAATAATTTAATTACAAACAGTGTAGAAAATGTGACTTGCATTTACTTCGCTAATTTTAAACATGAGCTATATAAAATATTCAAGTATTTCCTGATGATAATATGATTTGTTCTCACTAATTGTAATAGTGCTTTGCATCCTTCTCAAATTTCGCAAGGAAAGGAATCGGAAGTTTTAAATGACATAAAGAATTCCTGAAGTTTCTAAATCAATATAATGTGATTAGATTGTTATATAATTTTTGTTGGATATTTTCGTAAAGGCGTCAACAGCCCCTGAAAGGCATTGGATAATTATTTGCATCAAAACAATTTTTTTAAATGAACTCTTTTCTCCTAGAATTATACCCTCACACTGAACCTCCAAATACAAAGGAATAGCTGTTGAATTTACTTTAAAATAAAGTTATTTCAATATTCCATAAATCTACATAAAATAGTCTTTTTCTATGAAGCATTCATTAACATCAAGTCAGTGCTATAGAATTGATGTATAATCTGGCAAACAGGCCCATTGTGACTGATGTGTGCAGCCATAAAATAAACTTGAAATCACTGGGCTTCATTCTTGATGCATTTGTTGGCTCAAAAATGCACTGAGTGTGATATTCATAACTGATTATCCTTACTTAGCCACAATATTACTCTTTTTAGTCAATATCCTGTACATTCCTACTTGACTATATGACATGGCCATCTTGCATAATCTGATGGATAAACAAGCTAGGGAAAACAATAAATTACTCAACATTATGGAGTCCAGTTGTATGCCTTCTCAAAAGCAAAATAATTCAGTCTAGGGCCTTCTTCACATGACTTGACTGTCACTGAATTTCTCTATAGGTAACTTCTCCACCTCCCTATGTTTTTGTTTTGTTATATGTGTGTATATTTCTAAAAATATCCTTTTCTGCTGAGATTCTGTTCACCAAATAGGCAATGATGAACTAGAAATTTCTATTGCAATTGCAATTTCAATTGACTTTTAATTATACCTTCATTCATTTCAGTGAAATTGAGCAGACTCAGAGCTAGAGTCTGGAAGATAGGTTTACAGGAGACAGAAAGGGAGTAGAGGATTGTGAAGCCAATGCCTATATGGGCAAAATCTATGATAAGGTGGAAGGGTGTAGTTGTGCAGTGGATGGGCATGACAGTGGTGCAGTGATGCTATTGGGTTCAGTGATGCTATTGGCTATTGGGTGCTTGTCTGTGAGGAGGGAGGGGGGTTGGGTTGGACTATACATGGAACTGGGGAAGGGTTAAGGGAAGGAGCAGGTGAACTCTGGGAATTTACTGATCTGTGGTTAAAACTACAACGTTGGGAATGTTCTTTTGGCAAACATGACAGGGGAGGGTTACTTGAGAAGGGTGTTGGTTGAGGGGGTGCGTACAGGACAGGGTGCACCTGGGGCAGGCTTCTATGGAATATGTAAGTGTTCATCTTGTCATAGTGTGCTATATCAGTGGGTGGAGACACACACAATAAACAAAATATCAAACTCCCATCCTTGAGACTCCTTCTGTGTTCTCAAATAGAGGGGCAAGAATCTCTCAAGAACATAGGCAGTGCCTAATAAAAGAAAACAGACCTATATGTCAAGCCTTCAATATTATTGCAAGTAACTATGAATCTTATTCTTCAAAAAGTGAAATTTAGTGACTACCATAGGTTCTGAAGGGAGAGGGAGAAAAGAATAGAATAGATTGAACATAGGGCATTTTTAGGGCATTAGGATTTGTTCTGCATGATCTTGCAGAATGGATACAGGCCATTTTAAATTTCATCAAAATTTATAAAAGTCCAAAATGTAAACCATAATGTGGTTTCCCTACACATGACTCTTCTGCCCCTTCTATTTGAACCAATAGTTAGTACTAGACTTAATAGTTGTGCGTCCAAGAGACTTAAATATTTGAGCTGTCCATGTGCCAGTTAGGCCCTGAATGTTAACAGAGTTGCAACACCTACTCTCCAGGTCATTGGATTCACCCAGGACAGCTAACAAGGAGATGATGATGGACAACATCCATCCTAAGGAACAGAAAGAGTCTACAACTGCAAGCAAGATAGTCCCATCCAGCTGCCCATGGGATCTAAGGCCCCCTCTCAATTAGAGGCCGAGTGGTCATCACCTTCCCAAAATCCTCAAGATTGGGGAATGAACAATGGACTAGAGTAGACTTACTATTATTCTACTATAGACTTATTGTTATTCTAGCAATGGAAGAACTTTTATCACTGATGTGGAGGCTATGGCTACTGGAGGTTCTGAGGGGAGGGAGAAGGAAAAACAAGTGTAATATGGGGGCATTTTGGGACATTGGAATTGTCCTGAATGATGTTGCAGTGATGGATACATGCCATTATATATTTTGTCATAACTTACAAAATTGTGCGGGACAGAGTGCAAACTATAATGTAAGGTAGAATCCACACTTAGTGGCAATGTACCAATATGTGTTCATCAATTTTAAAAAATGTACCATACTAATGAAGGATGTTGTTAATGTGGGAAAGTATGGGAGGGGTAGGGAGTGGGGCATATGGGAATTCTCTATATTTTTTATGTAACATTTATGTAATCTAAAACATTTTTTATTGTAAAAAAAGGTATTTTAAAAATTACACTTTCATATATGATTATTCTTTTAAAACTCTCTGGACACAGTTGAATTCTGTCCATATCCTGTGAGGTGGGACTAGGTATGCCATAAGAAGCCTATATGACATAAGTAGGGGGACCAAATATTTCATTTTCCAAACTAGGACACTTTGGAGAATGAGAAAGAATGTTAATAATTGTAGTAGAAAAATGAACATAAGATGGGACTGTATAATGCAAACTGGAATGTATGGTCATAGTTAGCATGAAGGAAAGAGCACAGAGGATGGATTCAGACATAGATTTGAATACTGCTTCTACCTTGCTGTGTGACCTTATCCAAGTAACTTGAACTTTGTGGGCCTAAGATTCCTTACCTAATATTAGAATAATGATCAGGTTTGTCATAATGTGTGAGGAATAAATCAGATAAAATGCTTAAAATGATGTCTGGAAAAAAAAGAAAAGATTATTTTAAAATATATATATCATGATTATTGTTATTCTTATTTGTGTCCTGAGTACTTAGAAAAGTATCTGACACATGAAAGATTTTCAATTAATATTTTCTGAATAAATGAATGAACAAGTCAATGAAAAACAAATAAATCAAAAACTGAATAGCAATTAGAATTAAATGAAAGCATAGCTGCCATTTATGTCATCATAGAATGACTGGTAAATAAATAGACTGAGTGTCCTATGGAGCAATCAAGCCAGACTCAGAGAAACTGCAAAATAATTCTGAATTAATATTAATCAACAGAAAATTAAGTTGCATTCATTTGTCTACATATTTTAAACCTCAAGACAATTGCAATTATGAGTTAAATTCATTTAAGTTAGCAATCAAAATGTTTTTCTGTATTTGACTATCAACTATTTTTGTCTTTGTCTCTTTTTGGTTTTTAATCAGGATAGGCTAGGTTATGCTGTTTAAACAATAAATAAATAATCATCTAATATCAGTATCTTAACACAACAAAGGTTTGTTTTTCATAAGTGTAAAGCACACAGTGGATCTAGGTGGCTCAGCATGGCAACTCTCCTCCATAAAGTAACCAACTGACCCAGACTGCTTAGGCCCTATGGCTCCTCCATAACAGTATGAGAATTACCCTCTGATAACTTCGACATGGGGAGAAAGAAAGCTGGAGGATCTCACATCAGCAAATAAATGTGTCAACCTGGCAATGTCATGTCACGTCTATCACAGGCCATTGGCCAGAACTTCTCAAATTTCCATTAGGAACAGATAATCAATATGTGGGAGCATTAGGAATCTCTACTATAAATGTTTTTATCAATATTTAAGAAAATTCTAAAGAAAAGCCTTTTTTTACTTCTAGTATCATACCAAGTCATTTTGTCTATTTGTTTCATGTATTATTTCTTTTCTTCACCCATAAACACATGGTACACCATAAGTAATGATGTAACAATTCTTTACTTCTTTTTTTCTGCATATGCACCATGTATACTACATTCTTCAGAATTATAATTCTAAGAATTGTATATTATGTCATCATATTAACATACCAAGGTTTACTAAATCGAAATATTTAGTTTGTTTCTGGTTTTAAGCTTTTATAATTAATGCTGGAAAAATATTTGCAATAGTTATAAAAATCAGTAAATGATCAGAACTGTATGATTATGAGATAATGGTGTGAGGTTAAAAAAAATACAAAAATTTGAACCAGTAAGGGGTACTTCAATAATTTAAGCAAGCAGCAATTAGATACTGAACAGCAGCCATGGGAAAATAAATTACAATCACCAGAGCAACAGACTTGGTTGAATTTAGCAAATGTCTTAATATGGGAGTTGAGAATTGAAGACGATTGGTGATGTTAAGCCTTCATGCCCTGGAGGAAAACACTGCTATAGTGGAGAGCATGGGGAAAAGGGCCAGCTGACATTTGATTGTGAATGTGCTGAGTGTGGGTTTTAGATTGGGCATTTGCTTTTGTTGTTATTTTTGTGTGTTTTGTTCTCTTATATCCCTTCACCCTGGTTTCTTTCAGAGAAGCACTTCCTCCCCACTCTCAGGCCTTTGAGTATCTGATGAGGCTGATTCCATGAACAGCTCCCAAATGAAACATGTGACCTAGGCTAGAAACAATGGGCATTTTTCATCCTCTTGCCACAGTAATTGGAACATGACTTAATGGATGCCAATCAGAGTCAATTGCGAAGCCGAGTCACTTTTCCCCACTAGGTGTTAATCTTTGAGAACGTAGGAAAGAGAGCTTCTGTTTCCAGTTTAATGCATTTCAAATTTTCATAAATTAAATTTTAAGTGAAATATTTCCAACTTTTGCAACATTTTGTTTTTACTTATTTCCTGAGATCTGCATTAGACACACTGACAACATAATCCACCGAAATTCAAACTTAATTTTCTTTTAAGAGGTCAATGGGCATTGTCCATCATCATCTCCTTGTTAGTTGTCCTGGGTAAGTCCAATGAACTGGAGAGTAGGTATTGCAACTCCGTTGAGATTCAGGACCCAGCTGGCACATGGACAGCTCAAAGATTTTAGTTTCTTGGATGAATGCCTATCAACCCTAGTACTAATTAAAGGTTCAAATAGAAGGATCAGAAAAGCCATGTTTAGGGAAACCACAACTGAGTCCATCTCTGTTACACGGGGGGAGCATAAATTCCGAAGTAGGGCCCTCTGGCAAGGCATCAAACTCCTGAGCTATCTGCCCTCGCTTCAGTGTCTGGATGTCTCCAGAGCCTTCTCAAGCCCCACTATTTGAGGCAGTGTCTACTTTGGCAGTCAATGAGATCCTGCTGAGATATGCATAAGCATAACCTCTGGAATGACCTCCCGACTCACTTTGAAATCTCTTAGCCATATAACAAGTAGATGATGATGGACAACCACCATTCCAAGGAACAGAGAGAGTCTACAACTGCAAGCAAGAAAGTCCCATCCATTGGTCTTATGGGATCACAGCCCCCTCTCATTTAGAGGCAGAGCGGGCATCACCATGCAAGAATCCTCAGGATTGGGGAATGAATGATGGACTAAAGTAGACTTACTGGTATTCTACTATAGACTTATTATGATCCTAACAATGGAAGAATTATATCATTGATTTTGGAGGCAATGGCCACTGGAAGTTTTGAGGGCAAGGAGATAGAAAAACAGGTGTAATATGGGGGCATTTTCAGGACTTGGGAATTTTCCTGAATGACATTACAATGACAGATACAGGACATTACATATCTTGACATAACCTACAAAATTGTGCGGGAGAGAGTGTAAACTACAATGTAAACTGTAATCCAAGCTTAGTGGCAATGCTCCAAAATATTTTCATCAATTGTAATGAATGTACCACACTAATGAAGGATGTTGTTAATGTTGGAAAATGTGGGAGGTGTAGGGAATGGGGCATATGGGAAACCCCTATATTTTTATGTAACATTTATGCTATCTAAGCATCTTTTTTAAAAATAAAAAATACATTAAAAAAAAAAAAAGAAAGCTAGAGGGTAATCTAGGGGCTGTAATAACATAATGAACTCAGTGGTGGATGAGAATTGTTGTTAATAGTACAAATAAAAGAATGTTCTTCTGTGAAAAAAAAAGGGTCAATGGGGATTTCATACACACACACACAGCCATATACACATCCCTTACATTTTTCTTTAGTGTTGTTATTTATTAAAATTACACATGATCATAATTTAAACTTTCAAATAGTTTTGCATATTTTGTCTCAAAATTTGCATTCCTACTCCTTTTTCTATTTCTATCTTTCCATGCATCGCCATCTCCCTAGAGGCAGCGTTTAGTTACTAGTAAATTTCCCTATGGACCAATCATTACCATAATAGTGCTATTGGGAGGTGAGGGGAACCATTAGAGTAGCAATTCAGGTTTCTCAGCGCAAGGGCTTCCTCTTCTCTTACTAAATCTCAGCCAGTATATTTAATACAGGCTTGTGCCTTGTTATACAAATTTCCATATCATTTCTTTTTGCTTCCCCAGTTCTGATCTTTTCATTCTCATACTTTCCCCTTGCAGTTATCCTCAAGATGGGCCCTCCCCTTGTTAATATGTTATTTGCTGGATTTTCTGGGCTTTGCCACTGCTCATGTGCAGTTTTTTTTTCTCTCCTATTTCTCACCAAACCAGCCACTCTGACCCCCACTGGCCTGACAAAATGTAAACCTTCCACTCTTATTCTACTGCTTCAAAGTATCCCTGACCCACAAACACTTTTTTATTGCTGGTGTATGTGTGTGGTGAGGGGTGAATCTGTAGGTTTCTCTGCCAGCAGGTATACACTGTTAGTGTTGTTTTAAATCATTTGTTCTACAAGATTGCTTAAAATGGTTTTGTTTTGTAGGATTTTAAAAGAGAAAATATAAGGGAATTTAGGTCAAAGCTCAGCAGCAATGGTCCTATAGGAACCCAGAACTACCAAAGATTTCTCAACGTATTTGCCATTAAAGTTTTCTCCTCTCCCTTCAATGTGAACAATGTTAGAAAATGGAGTAGCTGACTGAAGGAGGGCTTGAGGAGCAACAACTAGAGTAAAATCATACACACTGCTTGTGGCAGAGCCTAGCTGTGATGATGAAAACATTGTACTTTTATTTCAGGCATTTCCTCCAGGGATCCATCAAACACCAAGTACCCTCAACTCTATTGAGGTGTGACACAAGCCTGAGAAACAGAACATAGATGCTTGGTGCCAAAGTGGTTTCAGGGGAATATGAGCATTTCTAATATCTGAAATGATGTTTTGTTTTGTTTTTTATTTTGTTTTTAAAGAAGTTGTGGGTTTACAGAACAATCGTATAAAATACAGGATTCCCATATACCACCCCACCACCAACACCTTGCATTGGCATTAAACATTTGTTACCATTGATGATAGCATGTTTTTATATTTGTACTATTAATTAAAGTCCATAATTTAACTGAAATCATGTTTTAACCTTGGTCCTTAATTCAATGTTCTAAGTTCACTTATACAGTTCTCAGAAAACTGTTTCTTACTTCTGAAGAATATATATGCATGCCAAGTGTGATAGACTGGAGTTGTATGTACCCATGAAAAATATGTTCTTAAATTTAATCCATCCATGTGGGTGTGAAACCATTGTAAGTAGAACCTTTTGATAAGGTTACTTCAGTTAAGGTGTGGCCCACCTCAAACAGGATGGGTTTTAATCCTGTAACTGGAGTCCTTTAAAAACAGAATGAAACTTAGACAGATGGAGGAAAAACCTTTGAAAGTAAAAAGCTGAAATTCAATGGAGCCCAGGAAAGAACTGAGAGGCCAGGAGAGATCACCATATGTACTGCCATGTGACAGAGGAGCCAAGGACTAAGGATCACCAGCAGCCAGCCCCAAACATCACAGTCTTTGGAGAGAAAGCATCACCTAGAGGATGCCTTTATTTGGACTTTCTCCTAACCTCAAAACCATGAGCCATTAAACTCCTGTTGTTAAAACCAGCCCATTGCATGGAATTTGCTTGAGCAGCCAAAGGAAAAAACACCAAGGGGTATGGAAACCCATTTGAAATTATTCAACTACAATTCCTTAAAAAAATTACTATAGTCCTTACATACACTTTTTAAGGGCTTCTTTTGGTTATTGTTTGTTTGTATTTTCCTGGTGGTGATTTCCTAAACAATAATAAAAAAAGCAGTAATAGTCCAGTCCTATGGTTGAAATGCAGAACATACTGACTGATATGTATGGCAATTACTGTACCAAGTCATATTTTTGTTTTATTCTTTTCTTATTTTAGTTACAAAAGCTAACAGGGTCTTACCTTACAATTTGTTAAAAGAGGAAGAAGAGAGGACTTTTCCAGAAATATTAACAAAGACAAATTCAAAGCCTCTATTTTTACAGCAATTTTAAGATCTGTTGTTAGTTTGGGTTCTCTAAGAAGTGGATACCAAGACAAGAGATGTTCAAGAGACTTTTTTAGATGAACTTCCTGTGAGAGTAAATAGAGAGGGATCTAAGGGAAGCAATGCTTGTCTGATCTGTTTTGAAGAGAAAGGAAAGGAAGGGAGATTGAGTAAAAGCATCTTTCACTACAGTACAGTTCCAAAAAATTTCAGCAAGGCCATCAGAGAGTCCTTCCACCAAAGTCACCTTCTAGGATTGCTTCTGCTTTAGTCTCCTGCATGCTCAGCCATCAATTATGAGCAGCCTGAGGAAAGTATGACCTCTGGGCAAACTGGGTTGTAGTAGATTCAGCACAGTCATTAGGGCCCTAAGTCAATTACTCTCCCAGCAGTCTCTACATTTTCATCATTACCATATAGAAAATATGCTACATTACCCATCTGAGAATACAGTATATTATCTTTCTTTTATGCAGAAATCCAGAATTAAGTGCAAACATGCCTTCTTAGAAAATGCTTATACCTAAAACAAGGATAAGTGCCACAATATTCTTCAAATTCTGTTTATGGTGTAAAAAGTTAAATGTATAGGAATCAAGTTGGCTATGGGGATCATTGACTTTATTAAAGGGAAAATAATGTGAATACTCTGATTATAGAACTGTTGGTTTTATATATATATATATATATATATATATA
>JAQZBX010019571.1:0-33699 GCA_029593785.1 Cabassous unicinctus | reverse complement strand
CCAGTTGTTTGGTCCCGCAAGCACTGGGCTAATTGTAATATAAGGACATTCCATAGACTTTAATAATCAGTGAGTTGATTGCATAGATGGCTGATTACATCTACAATAAACCAAGGAGATTGTTGTTAGCAATGACTGACGTCTTATCTGATCAGTTGAAGGCCTTAAAAGGGGAAGAGATTTCATCAGTCAGTGAGAGAATTTCCAGCTCTATTTCGGACAGTTAACATCTCCTGGGAACTCATCAAGGAACTTCATCAGAGTTCCTGTTTGCAGCCTGCCCTGAGGACTTGTACATTCCCAAGATCACGTGAGAGAATTTTATAAAATCTCATACTATTTACAGATATCTCCTGTTGGTTCTGTTTCCCTAGAGAACACAGACTAATACAGTGTGCATGGTATTTTAAATGTTCAAAAATGGCATATGTTGCACAGGAGTGGGCAAACCACTGTGTGGGCAAAATCCAGCCGTGGGCTGTTTTTATAATTGACATTTTATTGGAGCAGGGCCACAGCCATTCATTTGTGTCAAGACCATGGGGGGGCTTTTCTGCTATAGTTAACCTGCTAGGTAGTTGCATAGTTTGGGGAGAGACCCTCTGACTCAACCAAGTGGAGCATAGTTACCCTCAGGCTCTTTACAGAACATGTTTGCTGAGCTCAGCTCTTGTTCACTGACCATATTGTACCCATCCACTTTGTCAGTGATGCCAGCCACAAGCCTCTTTACCATTACCCCGAAAAATACTAGAATGGGCATTTCCCTCATTGTTCTCCTAGGAATATTTTTTAGACTTTCTCTAGGGTATATGCTCAAGGTGGGCATTTTGTGGTCCTAAAGGCATAAGCCATTCTCCGGGTCTGATTCTCCCTATGGCTGTACCAGCCCACAATGCCACTGCCACCCCATCAACTCTGACCTTTGGTTTTACTCAGCCCTCTGCTGCTTGCCAGAGTCCTAGATGTTAATTGAGAGTTCATTGTTATTTAAATTTACATTATTGATTTTGTTTTTTAACAGAGATCAGCTTTCTTTTCTGATGCTCTTAATATGTTTGTATCTCTTTTTTCTCCTGGAAGACCCAGTAATTTCTTTGTCCACTGTGGAGGTTTGGACATCTATGGACTCCAGAAAAACATGTTCTTTAACTTAATCCATTCCTGTGGGTGTGAACCCATTGTAAGTAGGACCTCTCCATGAGGTTCCTTCAATTAAGGTGTGGCCCAACTCAATCAGAATGGGTCTTAATATGATTACTGGACTCCTTTATAAGCAGACTAAAATTCATTCACAGATCAAGAGAAAGCCAGTGGAAGCAAGAAGTTGCTATTCAACAGAACCTGGAAGAGAATGAAGAGGCAAGGAGAGGCCACCATATGCATTGCCATTTGAGAGAGGGGCCAAGGACCAAGGATCACTGCAGCCAGGCCCAGAATGCCAGGCTTGGGAAGAAAGCATCATCTTGATGAGGCTTTGATTTGGATTTCTCCTAGCCTCAAAACCATGAGCAAATAAATTCCCATTGTTAAAGCCAACCCATTGCATGGTATTTGCTTGAGCAGCAAAGGAAACTAAACTAACCATTTTTTCCCATTGGTGAGTCTATCATTTCATCATTATTTTTTATTTGCATGATCCCTATATATTTTAAGAGCAATCCAATACGGAATTGAAATACTATACATATCTCTATTATCCTGTCACCCATCTATTAATTTTCCCCATCATGTTCAATGTTGAAAAGAAACATATTTTGGACATCCTCCAATGAATCAATTTTTGTTCTTTTTAATTTGAAGTGATGTTTAAGAAGCCCTATTCTAGACCTAGGTTACAAAGTTATTAATCTTGAATTTATTCTCTGTATTATACAGTGTGATCCTTCACACATGGGTCCATGTTGCATTTTTTGTCTACCTTTAAACACTGGATCAGTTAATGATCTGGTTTTATTTTCTCCATACCATGAACTAGTGTTTCTTTCTGTAAAACAAAAACATCCTCTTAAGTACCTAAGTCAAGTAAGTTTGGTATTTCAAATTCAGTAAAACCACACTGTTTTGGATATTTGGAGTGCAAATCTTATGACTGGGAAACACAACCTAAAATGCAGTTTGAGATGTGCAGTCTGAGGTACCATATATGCCAGAGGCAGCGTGGTGTAATTTCATCCTGGCGCCTTAGCTATACGACCATCAGAAAGCTGCTCCCATTCTCTGCGCTCTCCCTAACTGTAAAATATGAATCCTGAGACTGGTCAAGCATAAAACATGATGATGTGTGCAAAAGAACTGGAGTCAGAAAAGGACTGTGAAAACTTTATGAGCACCCCAATGAGACTGCCACTTTTGGGGTGGAAAGAGAGGAAGAGAGAGGGTGAGAGGAAGAGAAAGAGGTGGTCTCTCTCTAGGAAACCCATTGAAGAACTAACTTAATGGAGAGTAGGGCAGTACTCTCTTGAGCATGCATCAAGAACCCCTGGAGGACTTGTTCAATACAGACCCCTGGGCCCCAACCCCAGAGTTTCTGCTACTCCAGGTCCAGGGTGAGGCCTCAGAATTTGCATTTCCAGCAAGTTCCTAGGTAATGCTGATACTGCTGATCAGGGTCAAAGTAAGAGCCTCTACTGTAGGGGCAAGTACACAGATTTTGGAGTTAAACTTGCCAGATTTGGGATCTATTGTTATGAAAACTTTTAGCATAGCTCTGAGACCTTTAATTTTTCATCAATAAAATGGGGATAATGATAGTTCCCTCAGAAGATTTTTTTTCTGAGGCTTAAAGATCCCGGTAAGATTCTTGGTACTGAGTGAAGCTGAATTAATGGAGCTATCATTATTATTATTATAAAGTAACAACCCAGGGTGATAAAATTATTCAAAGTAAATTTTTCATAGCAATGCTTTAATTTCTAAATAGTATTAATTTGCAACTGGCTTAATGATTGGAGCTACTTTCAAATATTCAAAATTATTTGCCATTCTCTAAAAGGATCATGTGGAAGATCAGTGAATGTAGGCTTGTCAAATGATTGTGGGCTCTAAATGACAGACACTTGGCACAATGGTTTATCTGAACAAACAGCACACCTGTACACATGCCAACTGTACCAGGTCCAATTCGGGTTTCACTAAAATATGTGACAGTTGGCTGTTCCAACTTGTGTGGTTCCACACTGGCCTTTCTAATGTCATCAGAGACAGTGGGAAGGAAGTGGATGTCTCAAGTGTTGGAAAATTTCAGTGATCCAAAAGAGATAATAAAATGTGTATGTGCGGTGGTGGGGATAGTGGGAGGTGGGAAAGCAATTGAAAATGAAGAGATGATGCAACAGTTGTGTCCTGGAACCCATCCCAAGGCCTGGGATGAGTGAGAAGTGGGGCCGTATGCAGTGAACAGACATCAAGCTGTTGCCAGAGAGATTCTAGGCTAAGACTGATTAGGTCACATATGACCCTGAGTTGCTGGACACCGGTGAAGCCAGCTTCACACATGGTTCTTCTGGGCCTCACTGCTGATTATTTGCTGGAGTCTGCTCAGGGTTGGGTTTGGCAGGTCCTCTTGCCCCTCCCCTCTCCATCTCCTCCTTTCCCACCTTCTCTTCCTCCTTTCGGTACCTATTAACCATCTGCTAGAGTCAGGCTTCAGATCAGAAAAGTGGAAGATTTAACAGGAATTGGTTTAAAGATAAATGTTTGGAGTTTCATGAACAGGCTGTGGAATAAGGAAAATAAATTATTAGGGTAAAATGTGGTTGTTCAATGTTTACAGTGCGTTATTGTATTCCAAGCGAAAGGTTAGCGACTTGATGTTTAAGTGCTTGGTTTTCAAAACTAAGCCTGCCAAAGCAGAGCTCCAGAGACATTTCCTTTTCATGCTGAGTAAAATTCCATGGTCACATTCAAACTTAAAATAGCCTGTTAATCAGGCTTGTCCTTCATTCAACAGATATATATATATATTGAGCACCCATTGTGTGATGACTGCTGTCCTAGATACTTGGGGTAAAAGAGACCAAATTCCCTGTCTTTAGAAATCTTAACTCTTAGCCAGTGGAGAAGGTCAATAAACAAAATAAGTTCTCTAAAACAAAGAAAAAGAGAGCAGGACCAGGAGAAGGAGGGACGTTAAGAGAAGCAAGAGATATGCTGGTCAGGGTAAGACTCATTGCGATCTTAACATTTGAACAAGCATCCAGGGATGTAGCCCAGAAGATATCTAAGGAAAGGGTATCCAAGCCTGAGAACTGCTAGACAAATGTCCTAAAGGAGAAGAATACCTGATATGATTGATGCATAGAGTTAGCATACAGTGAGGGAGAATGAGCATGGTAGAAGATGAGGGCAGTAGGGTCATGGGCTAAGTTACATAAGGCTTTGTAGGCCACAGTAAGGACTTGGGATTTTATTCTGAATGAGATGGGAGCCAGTGGTTGTAGGTTCTCAGGAGTGAGTGACATGATCTGTTTTATATTTTAAAATTGGGAAGAGACTCTCAGTGGAGAAAGAGGAGCTGCAAAGGGACCATTACAAAGGAAAATGCAGTAATCTAGGCAAGGGATGATGATGGCTTGAACTCAAGTGGCAGCCGAGAATCTGATGAGAAGAGACATATATTTGAAGGTGGAGCCAAAGCAATTTCCCGATAGATCCTATGCGTCATATAGCAGAAAGAGGGCAGTAAGTGGGTGGAAGGGTTTGACATTTTTGGTGTAACATATGGCAAGATGGAGTTGCCAGAAGTGAGGAAGAAGTTTAGAGGTAGAGAACATTGTGAAGTTAAGTTTTGACTTGTTGAGTGTGAAACTTCATTAGATATTAATATGAGTCTGAGTCCTGGCAGGAACCAGGTGGCCCTCCCAAACACACTGCAGGAAATGTAATAGAGGGACTATCTATTGCCAATGTGAGAGAATAGTTAAGGGAAACCCACAAAGGATGGCAGAGCATCAAGGGCCAGCAACAGTCGGCAGCAGTTGGCCTGTTTGGTAGTGAAGAAAGCCCTGGTTGGAAACCAAAGATGACAGTTTGAGTTAAAGAGAGGGCAAGAGCTCAGGCTTTCTCCACCTGTGGTAGCAGAGCAGGGAACAGAATGTGAGAACAAACATTCTGACCTCACTCTCCCCATCCCTTTTATCTTTTCATGCCTCCCATGGACAGAACCCTACAGAAACCAGAGAGAAAGAAAACTTGCCAATGAAGTCTGGGCTTCTGGAACCAGGGCAGGTGAAGGGTTGAGTGTGGATCCTGCAGGGCAAGAGAAAGCATCCTACTCAACACTTACACTACGGAGATATTCTCATGGAAATTAAAGAACATCACAGTGGACCTCATAGCAGGAGGGTATTTACCTGACTCCAGGAAGGTCCAAATAAGAAGCTAATGAAGACTGCATGCCTTTAAAGCAACCCAAGGAAGAAGGTTTTATAATCTCCCTAAATGACAACTTATCACTTTTTTTTCTCTTTTGTATCTCTTCATGTAACTCATGAAAAAATCCATCAATGACTCCTCATAACTTAAAAATAAAAATTTCAAATCATTAACTTAGGAACTATGACTGATTTATCTCTTTGGCCTGAGCACTCTCTTCTTTCCCTTTGGCCACTAATCACATTAAACGACTTTTATTCATCTGCATGGGCCAAGTACTTTTATACCTGCACTGCCTTGGAATGTTTTTTATTTCTTCATGGAACTCCCTGACATCTTTTCCGAAAATCCGGATTACTCTAAGTAAGAACTATTTTCTCTGACTGTCTTTCATCATGACAACTCTCCCAACCAACTGCAGAACAGAAGGTAGGAGGAGGGAGAGGGGCACCTGTGCATGTCAACTGGGAGGGGCCTGCCAAAATCAAGGTCTGCTTCCATTATTATTCTTCTCCCCCAAAGGGTTCAGATGCACTGTGGCAATCCTGACTGTTTTAGGGGTTCCACTATTGTGGACCTCTAATACTTTATTATTGTCTCTCATTTGAATTATTACACTGTCCTATTTGGAAATTTATTCACCTATCTCCCCACCTTGACTGTGAATTCATAAGAGCAGGACTTGCGTCTTCTGTACCTTATTCTCCAGTACAGATTCAGCAAATTGTTGGCACTCAGTGACTCTTGGGTTAATGGATAATCACATGAATGCTCTGTTGTTAGGTCTCCTTTTTAATTCTCTTCAAGGAGCATAAGCCCATTATCTCGTACAGTCTTTCCCTTGGACTACACAAAGATGAGCTCTCTTCCAGGTAACATTATCTTAAACACCTTCAAGCATTATTTCCTCAAAGGTCAAGATAATGAAGAAAATTATGCAATGCTGGCAAAAGTTTCTCTTTTCTTTTTTTTTTTCCCCCATATAAATATTAGGGTTTGAGGCCAACTGGAAGATTTCACTGTCTGAATATGAATATGAAAAATATCAAATTCTTTCTCCCCCTTTCAAAATAATCCATTTCATTTGTAAATCAGAGTCACTACTGTTCCAATACAGGGGAACAAGAGAGATACGTTCTCTCCTAACCAGAAATAAAGTCTCTTCTATTTACCATCAACACTGGTTCAAATGTGGGGATGTGATTGGGGAATTTTATTCACAGATGATTAAAATTATTCCTTGGGAACATCTAAATATCACAGTGTTAAGATATAAAGCAAGTTCTGTGTCCAGTTTTTATTTGACAAAAATGTGTTGATCTAAAAATATATCTGTCCTTACATTATGAAACAAGATAGAAAAAAATATTCTGAATAGGAGATGCAAGCTAATGCTATTTAGTCACTTAAAGGAACACTTTTTTCCTTGTTTATTTTGTTTCAGGAAAAAATTAGACACGTTAGTTATAAGATAATATAAAAGCAAAATTAGAAATTATTTGCCTTTATAAATCTGGTTAATCTCTTTTAAATCAGCCATGTAATTTTTGTTTATTACCTCTGTTTACTTGAAAGCATAATCCAGGCACAGCATTCACTTTTAATGAATAGTGAATTCATTAAAATTACAATATCATGAGTAATGGACAATATCATGAATGCTACCTTAAGTTAACCCAATTTCAGTAAGGTCAGGAACTTCAGTTTCTCAGTAATGACTAAACTCCAGATTCCAATAACATAACAGTACTTCATTCTAAAGGGAGATTATCTGTTCTTCAGGCTGAATAAAATTACCATTCATATTAATAATTACACTTGCCCTTTACTAACTTGTTAAACCAGATTTCCCCAAAGATATCTATTTCAGACAACATAACATTTGTCAAAAAAAAATCTGGTTTTCAAAATTAGTACACTAATGCAAAAAAAAAAAAAAAAATTCTACCTCATTTTTGAGGAAGGGTAACTAAATAATACATTATTATAATGTACCTTACAAAAATTAAAGACCACACTTGTATAATGGTATGAAACCTGGAAAGAGGAGACTTGAGTTTTAGGCCTTGCTTTGCCTGTAACAAGTTACATGGCTTCCTCTAAGTTTCCCTCCTTTATACTACATTTCTCTAGTGTTAAAGCTGGAGGTTTGGGTTAAGTGATAGTAAGAAGACACTTTCCTATGAATTTGCAGTCTTTTTCTTTTGAAGTGGAAGACAAGACTACACTTAAAAGGTCCATTTGGTGTGTGCTCACCAATACCAAATGAAAGAAAAATTACATAGTGGTTTGATTTACTAGGCTTCGTAAGGCCTTAAATCATGGTGGGATCAACGGAAGCTGAGATCATGGAGTTTCTGACTAACTGGCCCTGGGATGATGGGAGTGGAGTGGGTAATGGAAGGAAGAAGAAAATCTTTGCTTGGTACTGCTTAAATGGAATACATGGAAACTTCTAGATTGTTCTTATATGTTGATTGATTCTAATGTCATGGTTCTATAATTGACCATAAATTAGAAGTCCTCAATACTAGAAGTATTTTTATAAAAGTAATGATAATCTAGTGTTTTACTTATTCATAGAAATTAGAGAAGAAAATGTAGGCACGTGGAAGCTCCAGACTCCAAAGGGCTAAGCAGACCCTGAGATGCACAACCAAGCTGGTCGTAGAATCTGCACCCTTTGACTACATCCCTCGCTGCACATACCAAAAGTGATTGTATATATAACGAGGTCTATGTCATTTACTCTTTTGTTGGTTTGATGAAAAGGGTAGCATAAAGTGGTTGCTCAAAGTCTTTTGCAGGCCTTAAGTCAGAAATGGAGGTGCAGAAATTGAGGCTCAGTGTAGTTAAGTGACCTGTCCAGGGTCCAGAAACTAGTTAATTGCCAGAGCAGATGTGCGCAGATGACTCCAAGCTGCAATTCAGCAGTGGCTACTAGAGCCACTCTGGCTAATATGGCGGAGTAGGAAACTTTTCAATGATATATTATATTCAGAATATTACTGATTTGTTTTATTTTCCTCCACTAGAATATAAGGTTCATGAGATTGCGGATTTTTGTTCTGTGTACTGATGTATCTCTAGCGCCTAAAAGGATGCCCGATATAGGGGCTCAATAAATATTTATTGCATGAACAACAGAATCGAAATTGAAAATAACAATTCCCAATTATCTAGCATATTTGTATGATGAGATTATGCAATCCCTAAACATTTTGGTTAATTTCAGTTTGATTGCTCTCTCAAAATGTTAAAAACCCATCATACATAGTCTGAGGTTAACTTTTTCAGGCGAAACTTAAGATGCCCCTATATGAAATCTCTTAAATTAGGTTAATCTCATTCTTCATGACTGCAGAAGGTCCAAGGCATAGCAGATTCCACTGTGAATCTGGGCTAGGGTTGAAATAACATTAAATATCTTTCTTTTTCCCTTCCTTTCTTTCCTACTCCCTACCCTTTATAAATAAATCTTTCGATTAACTTGTCTAATTTTAAGAATCACTCTGAGTTTTGTTATAGGATCTGATTCCCAAAGCCACTCCCAAAGGGATTATTATTAACAAGAAAGTTTGGAAAACACTTGTTTTGTTGACCCATGAACCTCTAGACCTTTCTTTCTCCTCCCTTCAGGATCACCTGCCTTCCACAATGAGTCATGCTTTCCTTTCGCCTCACGTGCAAAGAGTTTAAGAGCAAGGCACCCCGGAAGAGAGGCTGCAAGGAAGGCTTCTGTGCCTCAGGTCTCCTAGCTCCAAAACCACCCCTCACCTTTCCTGTGATGAAAGTCTGCTCAAAACCCCAGATGCCAGGAAACTGGAGAGACCACACATTTTGCCCCCTACCATCTGATTCTCTCATTTCTGTGCTCTTCCCCTTTCCCTGATCAGATCTTCAGTGACCTTCTCCACCTCTCTAATAAACCATAATCTTTGAAGATGATCTGCCATTGATTATTTATACTTTCAGGTGCTGAGTTCCCTCTCTCTCTGCATTATTTGCATTTAACCTTATCTCAGTGTATGGAATAAAACCTTATCTGCTGTTGAAAGAATGCCAGGCTTTAGAGAGCTGGTAGAGGAAGCTCAAGTCAAATTGAGCCATTGAATTAATGAAGGTTTCTTTCGAAATTACCACAGGTCAAACACCCCCATAAAAGCTACGGGCATAAAAATACATGAACCTCAGACTTTAAGTCAAGGCAGTTCCCAGTTGGGCATCTCTCCACTCTGTGTTTGAGGAATGCTGATGTTGACAGCTCAACACATGTAATTCTTATCCTCCCTCACACCCCCAATTTATTTTCTGCTTCAAAAATACACAAACTCACTGAGTCCTTTCCTACCATCCTTTTCATCTCCTTTGGGGACATGTGTATTTTGATATGCTTCTTGAAGATTCTGATTCATTATCTAACCCACTCTGGCAGGTCACCTTGGGTGAGTGCTAAGTAAATTTCAGAATCTAAGCTTTGGAATCAGACAGAACTTAGGTCAAATTCTGGCTTTGGAAAAAAAAATTCTGACTCTGCCAGTTGTAGTTGGGAGTCCTTGAAACTATTAATAAAGGACTCTGAATCCCAGCTAATATAGCCAAGCATTAAGAATAATATTTATTGCAATTTGGTGTCTTGAGATACAAATATAATCACATCCCTGAAGCACAGTGGTTAGCAATTCATGTTAATCTCTTCCCCCTATCTTTTCTTGTCTTCTTCTACATTACTAGTCTCTCTCTCCCATTGTGTTTGAAGACCTTTGGGACAGGAGAAGATAGTGGTAGAAGGAAGAGAAAAGCTAGCATTCTACTGAGTATGCTATGAAAATTGGTAAACCTGGGGCTTTCATTTTTCTGATTTCTATCTTCATCATCCTGAGTGTCAGGCCCTGTTATAGACTAACATTCCAATAACACATATTGAAATCCTCTCCCCAAGTACATCAGACTGTGAACTTATTTGGAAATACGTTTATTGCAGACAGACTTAGTTAAATCAAGATGAAATCATACTGGAGAAAGGTTTGCCCCTTATCCAACATGACTGGTTTCCTTATGAAAAAAGAAGAGACAGACCTTGAAATGCTGCAACTGCAAACCACGGAAGGCGAAGATGGCTAGCAACCACCAGAAAGTGTGAAGAAGCAAGCAAGGTTTCAGAAGGAGCAAATCACTACCGACATCTTGATTTTGTACAATCAGCCTCCAGAACTGTGGGACAACAAATGTCTGTTGTTCTAAATCACCTGCCCACTCACCCAGAAATTAAGACCAGCCCCAAATCCATGGTTCCCACTTCGTCCTCCTCCGAAGCCAATTCTTGCTGCTGGCATAAGGAAGAAAGAACACAAAGCACACTGAATTTGTTGTGCATGTCCATTACTTTTGCCAATTAAATGCAGAAAAAAATTGCTCTATGTCTTAGAAAGGCAAAGAAGTGAAATCAGTGAAATTTGACTTTACTAGAGAACCTCAGTGATTCTGAAAGAACATAAGGCTTGTTTAATTGGGTACTTCCATACGTAAAATTTGGCAAATATATAAGTGACTCCAGAGAAATTGAAAAGATCACCCCACCAGTAAAGTTTAAAAGAACCACCATGGGGCATCTCTGCCTTCAGGCTGAAACATTTAAACACCACTTCTGCTGATGAGTTTAACATAAAATGTGGAGACAATTTTACACTTAATAAAGACTTTTTTAATAAAAGGGACAAAAACATATTGATAATACACACATTTATATACATATTTTAGCATTACCTAGAAATATACATGTAATTTCATTTACATGTCTAAATACATTTAGACAGGAAGTAATTATATATTTAGATACATAAACTTATTATGTATCTGTGTACATTTATAGTTATATATGAATAACTTTTATAAATATGCATCTAATTCATGTATATATATGCAAGTACACTGAAAGACCTATTTACACTAATGTGTCTCTAAATATAACATAGGATTATATAACTAGGTACGTGCATATGCAAATCAATGTGTACATGGCATCTGCACAGACAAATTTAAAACAATATATTTCATATCAAGGATTCTGAAAGTGTGCTTTTAGATTACCACAATCAGCATCACCGGGGGATTTATTAAAGATACAAATTCTTAAGTCCCAACCAAGACCTATTGAGTCAGAAACCCAGAGGTGGTGTCCTGCAAACTCTGGTTTAAGAAACCTTTCGGTCGATTCTGCCACTCATTAAAGCCTGAAATATATTGTTCTATGCACTATGTATTAAGTGCAATTTGACATATATTGTATTTACAAGAGTATACACATATGCTCTTATGCAAAAAAATAAATAAAACAAATATTTGAATAGATGCAAAAACATAAAGTAACGTAAAGTAACTGTCTATTCATAAGGGGCCAATTAACTAACTGGTGGGTGGTCCCCTTTGGCATGTGAAGGGTGCCTTCCCACCCCACCCTTCCCAACACAAGCCTGGGACACAGGCAAAGCTGTGGAGGACAGAGTTCACACTCCACCACCTTTCCTCTGTACCTCAGCAATCTAGACTTAATGGTGTTTTTGTGTTAACTGTGCCCCAGCGTTCTTTTGGGGTAGATGTTCCTTAATTCTAGTTGTAGCCATTCCTAGCTATTGAGACCTTGCCCTGTCACTCATCTCTCTAGGCTTCCAGTTTTCTTATCTGTAAATGAAATTATAATGCCCACCACATGGGATCGTTGTGAAGAGTTAAGAGGTGACATATGGAAAATGTTCAGAACAATTGTTTGATATATGAATTCATTGTATATATTAATTTTATTATTATTATTATCTCTGATATTAGTGTCACGTCTGTGTGTTTGGCCATGTGTTTATGTATGTGAAAAAAATACAGGTGCATTTCTGTACATGCACACTTGTTTACACATAGCCTGTTTCTTTGGCATAATTTAAGTTCAGTCAGTGTTAAGTTTGGAGGATGAATGAAGTGTCTTCTGAATAGTACTCAGGCTTACAGTTTCTGTGTTTTCTCTACAGCTATTCACACCTCCACATGATTCAACAAAGGACAGAATTACAAAGAGTTGTGAGGCCTCTGTAATAAAAATAATAGGATGGGTTGGGGGGAAAATACACCAAATGTTGGATATGGGATACAGTTATGAATGATATTTTGACGATGCTCTTGCATACTTGTAACAAATGTTTCACAATAATGCAAGGTGTTTGTGGAAGGGTGCTGTATTGGACCCCTTTATGATGTTATGCATGTATATTTTCTAAGTCCACAACTTTTACTATACACTTATTGTTTATGTATGTTCATGTATGAATGTTATACTTCAGTTTAAAAAATATTTAACCAAAAAGGTTGTGAGGATAACCCCAAAGGGCAGAGGGTTGTCTGTAAATCAAGACCAAGATACTTTGTGCTTTACTTTTGTCCCTGTCACAGCTAGTCTGCTAATCGAGTATAAAGAGCCTTTCATATGCCCAACATTGTCTAAGATGCTATGGAAGATTCCAGGAAAAAAAATGCAAGAACGGGTCCTTACCTTTTGATGGCTGACAATCTAGTTGAATGATTGTATGAATGCACAAGACAAAATCAGAGAAGGTTCCAGAAAGCAACCTTGTGATGGACTCTCAATTCTGTCAGTCAGAAAGTTGAGGTTGTGAGCGTCAGGGTGAATAGAGTGGGCAGTGAGAATGCTGGCAGGAAAGGTGGTGCTTCAACTGCGCTTGAAGAGGGAAGAGTAGTTGAACGGGGGCTGAAGCAGAATGCTACACATATGTCAATTTGGGATAATAAGAACTGCCCGCCTTACTGCAAGGGCATTGGGATGCAGATGTGAGAGTGATTTGAAAAGTTAAAAGCATAATGCAGACATCAAAATAGTGCCCGTTAAGAAACTTCTCCTTGAGACCCAAAATTAACACACTGGGTCTTGTATTCCTAGGCTTTATTAAAACATCTCTGTTGTCTCCTGTGATGGAAATAAACAAGGTTAAATAGGATGTTCGGGGCCTCTCTGAGGAAGTGAGGCATGCTAGTGGAGACTTAAAGGAAGAAGAAAAACCATAATGTGAAAAGAGAGGTAACTTCCCAGGTAGAGGAAACAGAAGGTTATAAGGCCCCCAAAGTACGGAAGCTGCCAGAATGTTCCAGAAAATACAAAGAAAGCAGGTTGCCTGCAGTGTGAAGAGTGAGGGGAAAGGGATGTTAAAAAGTCCCTGTCAACACAGTCTTCAGCGGCCAACGTACCTGCATGGACCAGATACCCAGTTCAACATAAACCCTGGTCAGTAAAATCAGCAATGCTTTCCTAAATAGTCACTGGCTTCTGAATAAAATCTAAACTCCTTAGTCTGGTCTTCCAGGCCCCTCGGAATTTACTGACAGCAAACCTCTCCAGACTGATCTGTCCCAGCTCACCAGGGATTTGGTCTGCCTGCTTTAAGGTCTTTCAACATGCCTATGCACAGTCTTTTTATTCTTGCCATGTCCTCTTCCTAGGATACTCTCTCTGTGTCTCTACTGGTCTATACCTCACGATTTGAGAAGAGAGAGAACAAGGTGTGTCTCCTGAGGATGGTGAATGGTCTGGCTTGGTCAGAACAATTTATATTGGGGAATAATTGTAAATAAGCCAAAGAATCAGAGTGAGACCTGCTGATGGTAAACTCTGGATATTGAGTATTTCATCTATATTATTTTTTTCAGAAGAATATTCATGATATCTGTCATGGAGTGGGTTGGAGTAAGGGTTGAGAAAGCATGGGAGAATATGACAAACACAATCATGGTCCCCTCAGCACTGTGACATGTCCTGTGGATGTGCCCCTACTTGTTTCAGCTCCTTTGACAAAAAGGTTCACCCTGAAAGTTAGCACCATGTAATCCCAAATGCCACTGGGATCCAATTGGTGAATCTAGATTTTAATAACTGCTCCTCTACATGGCTCTGTGCTTTGTCTTTTCTTCTGTAAGTCATTATCTACACTCTCACCTGGTAAGTTAGCATATTTAACAAATAAAAACACAGACTTCCCGACTAAAGTTGAATTTCAGATAGGCAATATACAGATATTTTATGTATGCTCCACGTAATATCTGAGACATGTTTAAAACTAAAATATTATTTTTTATCTGAAATTTAACTAGGCGTCCTGCATTTTGTCTGGCACCCTGACCTCAGAATGTTTCTTCAAAAATACTCATCTGATCACAACACTTCTCTGTTTAAATTTTCCCAAAGCTCCCACCCTCCCCCTTAGGGAATGGGAGAACAGAAATGATCCCTCTGAAGTAGTTCCTACATATACTTCCAGCTTTCCTTCTCTCAAATATGCAAATCCAAAGTTCCTATAAACCTGCCAATATATTTTCAGTCCTTTGAATGTGGCTCCATCGGTCTTGCCTTTATGTCTTGGTATGTGTCATCTCCTCTTCCTCAAATGCCTCCTCAATACCTCCGCCTAATGCCCACACCCCCTACACACACACACACCACCCTATCCCTACCAGCACTTCCTTACCTGCTAGCAAATATATAACTTCTGGAATTCTCCAAATTCCCTGGTCTGCGTGGTTTGCCTTTCAGCTCTTTGTCATAAAATCCTGGAAATCTATCTGTTTTAGATCTAATAACATACTTTGTTAGAATTATCTACTTACTTATCTGTCTCTCCACCTTAATTGTTAACACCTTGAAGGGGCAGATAGTATATTTTGCCCCCAGCCAGTTGGGAAGCTCCTTATACTAAAAAAAGTTTGTTTTGAGTGAATGTGTGAACAAATTGTCAACCACATCATGACCTTTTTTATAGCAAATATTAGAAAGGGAGTACATGGGAGTTGCAATTAAATACCTTAACTGTGTTTTATACATTTGCCAAATGAGAAAAGATTGACTGTGATTTACTATTTGATTGGATTGATTAATGCAATGGGTGATGTTTTTGAAAGGATGCTATTCAACCCAGCACAAGCACAATGACATAAATTCAATATCAATTGATTCCGCTTACTTACAACCATTGAATGTACATTTCATTTTCAGCTTTTCATAAGACTTGAATGTATTTCTAAGGAAAATAGACATTTTTTACTCTATTGAAAATAGTTAAGATGGAAAACCATTCAAGATTATCAAGGTTACCATAAAATAATTAGCAGAGCACAAACCTGAAAAATAGAGAGCTTTTAAGCCACACCTCCTTTGCAGACATACATTTAATTCATCCATTGAATTGTCAACTTGGTCTTTCACAGATGGAATGCCAATCACTTTGCCAGGTGGTAGGGATACAGGAATCAATAACCATAGAGAAAAATCTAAATCCTACTGATGATCAGATAGACTTCCTAGTAGAAGTCTTGGCCAAATATTGAATGACTGGTACGGATAATGGAAGTGAGTAAACAAATTGCAGAAGTTTTCCAGGTTGAAGAATGCATTTGCTACTTATTTGCTGGTTATGAGAAAGAATAACAAAATCTTACATCTCATTTACAGAGGCAACCTGGTAGGGAAAATGCAAAATTTAAGCAAAAAAGATTTGGGCATGTAAAAGGGAAATAACTTGGCTGGCATGGAATAAAATGGAGGAAAGTAGACAAGACAATGGAGCAAAGTTGCCTTACTGGTACTAAAGACACTGGCAGAAGATTAGTGAAGAGAAAATGCAACACCATGGGGACAGAGGTTGACTTAAAGGCAGTAATGTGAATCTAATCCTCTGTGGCAGATGCTTGATATTTGTAAAAATCATTAGAAAATTTGGGTGGACACACTTTTATGTAAATGACAAGTACTAAAGTATAAACACAAGGTCTCATAAGAAGATAAAAGAAATGAAGGGATGAGACTAAACTTAATTCCACATTTGTCAGTGATCAATTAGCTTCCGGAGCTTCCATTTTTCTGGTCAACATGTTTAACTTGATTGATGCAAATTTCAAGCCTCTGAGAGGTAATTGAAGAAAAGGAGCATGAGTTATGCAGTCAAAGATACATGGGTTCAAAATCCACTTTCAGGCTAGCTGTGTGAGCTTTGGCAAATGGCTTTACCCTTTACCTTCCTGAGACTCAGTTTCTTCGTCTGTAAATTTGGATAATCATATCCTCATGTTAGAAATATTTTGATATTTATATGAGATAACATTTGTATTTCTACCTAGCATAGCACCTAATAAGGAGCACATATCTGTTTATGACATTTACCTTTCCATGTTTCCTTTGAAAAGAATATAAGCTGATTTCTAGTGCTGATAAACCATGCTCTTATAAATGCTCAATTATTATGTAGGCACATAAGTAACAGATCCATATTTATTTTTTCTATCACAAAGGAAGATTAGATTAACTTAAGGATGAAAAAGTGTGCTACCATATCTGATCATTTTGGAGAGGATTTATATTTAGAAAGACTTCGTATTAAATCTGGTTTTCCTAAATTATAGATAATTTAAACCTACAAATCAAGTTCAAACTATACTTAGATGTTTGAATGACTTTCTTTCTAACACATTTGAGAATCATTGCATGCCCTCCTTTCCCTTTGCCAACTTTGAAACTCAAAATATCTTAGAGCCAGGAATAGCTGCTGATTAAATCAAAATAGAAGGCATATAAGAGATTCCTTCTCTGTTTGGTAAGTATAATCTACCACATAACTATGTCTAAATAATGTTATTTTATATATATATATATATATATATATATATATAGCATTTTGTACATCTTAGAGTGTATCAATAATTTCATTCCATCTTCACAACAAGACTATGATACAGTAGGAGATATCTGACTCTTTGCTGGATATGGAGGCAATATGAAACACATGAAAGGAAACGACTTTCCCAAGATCTACAACTACAACCTTTTCATCTAGTTCCCTGGATTCTTTTCCCACCTGACCTGGTTGCTGGACCAGAACTTCATTTGGGTGAATTATGAAAATACATTTGTAGATAGGTAGCCAGCTACCTAGAAAGAAAGAACAAAAGAATGAAAGAAAAAAGAGAAAGCTAGAAGCACGTTTATTTGCATATAGGTAACACATATTTCTATAATGCCTGCTTGAGACTTAGTATCCTAAATTGAATTCTGTATTACCACAGCTAGATTATTTGTGAGAGGAAGAATTGTTACAAAATAAAATTTAGTTTCTGAGACATAATAAAATCACTCCTAGGAATACAGGAAATACGACACACTTCACCTTAATTCATTCTACAATTATTCATTAAGCCCCCAAAGCTAATTGCTACGGCTATTCAAAGAAACATCAAGGGTCTTGTGAAAGATATAATATTAAGCATGAGCTTTAATAGAAAGAGAAAATTAGTATTAAAATGAAATTAAGTATATGATTACTTAAGTAAACATGGAAAGAAAGAAGATCTGGTTCTGTTTACTGTTAACATAGCAGAATAAATGAGTAGACCTTGTTAGATGAAAATGTCTGGATTCTCTCAAACTCCCTTCCACATTCCCTTACAGAAGTAGCATTCACAGTATTCTTGAGTTTTTCTAACCCAGCTCTTTTTAAAACCAGTTGGCTTTTATCAAGTTCAATACATCTGAAATGAGAGGAAGGCATACAAACGTAGCCTAGGGGACCATTCAAAGTGAACAATAAGAGGAAATGAGCTGGCAGGGGAGGACATTTCCTGTAACTTATGCTGCAGAGCCTGAATTATTTGAGGTGTGATTTTCATTTCCTGAAATCCAGAACTGAGGAAATGGAAACATTTCCTACCTGTACATTTTCAGGTAATATATTAGCAAGCAGTATTAAAATTCTTTAAATGATTTCTATCAATTGTTGGAATTAGTTCTAATGAGTGGTAATAAAATGCATATCTTGGATTTAGGCACAATTTTAAATTTATGTAAATATTTCTACACCTCCTATTTTATTTTCAATTTGCATAGATGCATGCTTTGGGTTCCTGCTTACCAGAGGGTTGGAAGGGGTTAACTTGGGCTTATTATAGAAGCTTTGTCTTTTCTTTGTCTCTCATTAGCATTTGTGTTCATATTTCAAACAGAGAGCACCCAATATTTATCTTTTTAACTGTACTGAATAATTTTTTGGAACAAAACTGGATCTAAAACTATGCATAAAATATTAACTTTGATATCATCAATGATGATGGAAAGAAAGAAGAGAAATTAAATAGGGGTACAAATTACGTATTTCAGATTTCCATCAATTGCTTCCAGAAACCCAGCAGAAAATAAACTCTAGAGAATCAAATCTGAGGTTGGCCTAAAATCTTTGCTTCTTCACCATTTACAGGAAATTGATTTTCTCTGATGAAAATCATCTTAGCAGTGCAGTCCCATTGAAGTCCTGTCAAATGCCATGGTGCTTTTTCATGTGTTATTTGTAAGCTACTAGAATACTCTTTCATGAAATTAATTGTTGGATAAGAAAGAATCCAAGCATTTTTTTTTTATATTTACAGACTTAATGTTGTTCAAATCATATCTTTTCATCTCTTTCATTCACTGTGGAATCATCCAAATCACAACTGTACAAAAAAATACCATAGTTTTATTTTCCAGAGAAGCCCTCCTTGGTTTAGATGGAAATATAGAATGTGTGTGCTGAAATAGCTTTATCCTTGGGGAACAGAAATGAGCAGCTGATCAGCATCATGCACCAAGTGCAGGCATGGAGCCAATTCTTGAAATCTAACAGTCAAACTTCTCAGGGATGCATAGACATCCTATTAATTCTGCTAAAGCCGCAGAGTTTGGATTTTAATAGTGGAAAGTTGGAAGTGTGCATTTCTGTTTGGGTGAATTGGAGTAAAACTTCTCTTTTACTCCATGTGACATGCAGATTGACAGTTCATATAATTAAAGAAAGCATCTTCATCTTGAATGTTGGTCACTCTTGGTTTTGTCCAGTGCAGCATCTGATAATAATATAATCACTCAAGAAAATCATTAACCTCATTGTCTTGTGATTTAAAAACAGAAAAAGAGAGAAAAGCTTGCAGACATTTTCCTAAGTTAAGGTGACCTCCTGGCATGCACAGCATCAATATATGACAAGTCAGAGTAAGCATGCATGCTAGGGAAAATGGGAAATGGAGGGAAGGAGAGAGAGAGACAGAGAGAAAGAGAGACTGATTCTCAAGCTTTCTTGGAAGTCCTATGAAATTCAGAGACTTTCCTGCATACTATCTACTGATTCAAACTATTGCCTCTAACATGTATTTACATGATATATTCAGTCTATGAATATGAGCAAACTGTAAGAGTTCCAAGAAAAAAAATGTGGGATTCTAAAAAGCCTGCCTTACTTTCAGGAGTTAAAGGGAAAATAAATCCACTGTAGTGTCACCATCACAACAATAGAACATTTTCAAACCCAAGATGGAGAATAAGTACTGCTTCTGAGGGACTAACATGAAAATGAGTTTGGGATCTTAGTGGGACGCAAGCTAAATAGGTGTTTCCAAGAACATATTAAAACTCTAACATTAAATAAGACATTGGAATAACTATAGGAGATCTCAGCATGTGGGAACCACCAAGTAATTTCTAAATTTTGGTGGGACAGGTATGACTATAATCTGAATGTCAGGTCCAGTTTGTAGTCCTAGCAAAAGAATGGTAAAATCAAGAGCTACCATAAGTCTAGTGGAAAACAACACTCATATTTAAAAGATAAAGGAATTGGACAGTAAGGAATAAAAAAAGAAATTGATTTTATAATCTAGCAGATGCCTGGATGGGGTGAGGGTGTTAATATTACATGTCTAATGGGTTCAGTTGAAAGGAAAATGTCTCCAAAGAAAAGAGTGATGCTCAACATACACAATACCCTAGATGATGACAGGAATCAAAGGGGAGCAAGAAGGGAAAACATAAACCATAAAAAAGCTGAGATATGAAGCACAGAGAGTATTTAATTCAATGACTGGAGAAACATTACAGCAGAGTTCTTACCCCGAATTTCTCCTTGCTATGAAATGCCAAGGGAATTTGTGTGTGTTTGCGTGTGTGTATGCACCAGATGAACATTTTTAAACATCTGCCATGTGCCAGGCACCATTCATAGGTTTGTGTATCTATTCCTCCTAAACACGATTCTTTACAGAAGAGGAAAATGGCATGTAGAAATGGAAGAAACCTCACATCCAGGTCCACACTTCTCTGGTGGCATGGCAGAGACAGGATTTGAGGCCAGAGCTGTCAGACTTCAGAATCTATATTTGCTCCTTGCACTTTTTTTATTTTATATTTTTTACATATTTTTTAAAAGAAACTTAGATTACATAAAAAAATATAGGGGAATCCCATATGCCCCATGCCGCACACCTCCCATATTTACCCCCATTAACAACATCCTTCATTAGTGTGGTACATTCATTGCAATTGATGAAAACATTTTGAAGCATTGCTAATCAGCATAGGTTATAGTTTACATTGTAGTTTACACTCTTTCTCACCCAATTCTGTAGGTTGTGGAAAGATATATAATGGCCTATATCTGTCATTGCAATGTCATTCAGAGCGATTCTCAAGTTCCAAAAATGCCCCTGTATTATACCTGTTTTTCCCTCTCTCTCCTCTCAGCACCTCCAGTGGCCACTGCCTTCACATCAATTATGTAAGTTCTTCCATTGCTAGAATCACAATAAGTCTATAGTAGAATAACAGTAAGTCTACTTTAGTCCATAGTTCATTCTCCAATCCAGAGGATTCTGGGATGGTGGTGCTCACGCCACCTCTAATTGACAGGGGGCTTCAATCCCATAGGGCAAATGGATGGGACTTTCTTGCTTGCAGTTGTAGATTCTCTCAGTTCCTTGGGATGGTCATTGTCCATCATCATCTCCTTCTTAGTTGTCCTGGGTGAGTCCAATGAACTGGAGAGTAGGTGTTGCAACTCCATTGAAATTCAGGGCCCAGCTGGTACAAGGAGAGCCCAAAGATTTCAGTCTCTTGGATGTACACCTATCAACTCTAGTACTAATTACAGGTTCATATAGAAGGAGCAGAAGAGCCATGTGTAGGGAAACCACAACTGAGTCCAACTCTGTCACTCTGGGGAGCATAAATTCCAAAGTAGGGCCCACTGGCAAGGCACCAAACTCCTGAGCTACGTGCCTTGACTATAGTGTCTGGATGTCTCCAGAGCCCTCAGAAGCCCCAGTATATGGGGTAGTATCTACTTTAGCAGTCAGTGAGATCCTGTTGAGATGTGCATAAGCATAGCCTCTGGAATGACCTCCTGAGTCATTTTTAAGTCTCTTAGCCATATAAACTCATTTGTCTTTACCTTTTTCACCTTTTGGTAAAGGTCTTTTTCCAGTTGCATTGCTAGATGGTCCTTGCACTCTTTTTAAGAGAACACAGCAGTCATTCTTGAACAAGATTGGTTGCCATCAGTCTACTTCTCTAAACTTGAGGGAGTTCCCTGGCTTAAAGTCCACAAACCTCCTAATAAGAGGTGCTCCTTAGAGCTCTGAGCTTTCTACTTTTAGAAGACATACATCTTCCATCACCAAGATACATAACTGGTTTCTCCCTTCCTCTTACTCAAGCCACCCAAATTAATGCATTGTGACATCAGGAAAAGATCACAATATGTTAAGTATATAAAATCAGGAGACTAAACTAAAAATATGTAGTTTTCTATCTTGGGGATACACACACATATATGTGTATATACATATATAGATCTCAAAGCTATCATTTATATATGTATATATTTATAACCATTTAATATACAGAGAGACCATTTAAATCACTACAGAGTAAGGCCCATGATATAAAAATGTTAATAATCATTATTATTGATTGAATTACAAGCATTTCATTTTTCTCTAAGTTTTAAAGTATTTACCAACTTTCTAAAATAAACATGTTTACTTTTATAAATCAGCAAAATGTATAATCATTTTTAGTAATTACTTAACAATGTCTTCCCAAAACCCAACTCAATGTTGATACATTTCCTATTACCCTCAGGGATTCTCACCAATTTCACTGCTGTTTTGAGAGGGGAAATGCATTCTTCCTTTTCCCTTCCTCTAACAAATTATTTAATTTGTCTTTGACATGGTCAAGGGCAATATGGAAACTTTGAAAACATGAAAGGAATATGAGCTATATTTAATCAAACTATGACAGAGAGAAGTAACCAGGACTGTTAACCATTAATTACTCAATCATCAAACATTTTGGTGTCATTAGTGGCTAGGGGCTGTGGCCAGGCTTTGAGAATACAAAGATAAATGAGAATAGTTCCTGGGCTAGTAAATTGGCTGATAAGCCTGTAGCTTCCACAGAAGTGGGAGTTCATGCACAGAAGTGGGTGGTCATGAGGTTGCTATTTGCTGACAAAGAACATGAAGCCTAACCATGTTTGGCTGACAGAAATCCTTTCTGGACTGTTTTCCTTAAAGAGTCCTTTTTCAGCATTTACCACATGGACAAAAAAAGCTGGGCCTTTACTCCACTGAATATCTGTAGGGCAAGGACACCTTGCCCTGACTCCAGTGAAACAGTAAATTTCCCAACACCAGAGGTAGGAGAAGGTCAAGAGACTACATAAAGGTGGAAGCCACGTGAGACACATGGCCTCCGAGGACCTCTCCGGGTAGCAATATGAGCCAAGGCCTCTGGTGATGCTTGGGAAGAGACAGCCAACCAACCCCATGAGGCCCCTTCCTTTAGAGGGCTCTTGGTACCCTGCCAGGAGCTGCTCTCACAAGCCCTTGACCTTTTCCATATCTGGAAATCAGCTCAAATGAGCTACGTACAGATGGCTGGCTGTGATCTTGTTATGTCAGCCACCAGTGATCCAACATGATAGTACCGTGCAAGCCTGCCTTGCAACTGGAGAATTGAAGTATTGCAATTATGTGCTCCCTAACCTCACATCCTTTATTTGACCTTGCTCAAGGAGAAAAGGCTGATTCAAGCCAGTGGGTAGGGAAAGAGTACTTGCAGAGGGCAGAAGTACCAATGGGGCATCTGAAATTACTTGATGGAAGCCAACATTTTATATTCCTGCTGTAACTCTATCCTGTTTTGAAAAAGCAATAACCTGCTCTCTAGCTGAGTGACAGCCATATGGGGTTGTTATTATAGTTCCCAGCAGCTTAGAAATGGAAAAATCAACTCACATGGCATGGTGGAGGAGGTAGAAAAGGAAGTAAGAGGCTTCTCAAATGGCTAATGGAACAGAACATTGCCACAAGAGCCTGTTGGGTTTCCAGTTTAAGAGCAATGAGACTAATGCTCGGAGAAATCAGGGTAAGTGACACAAGGTCATGCTGCTGGAGGGGCAGGGACATGGGGTCTGTTGAGCCGCAGCCTTTCCATTCAGTCCTCAGTCTGTATAATAGTACCTGGTCATCTGTCTTCGTGGGCACCGCCTGCCTGCAGCTTTCTTACCACTCATTCATTATTCAACCCACAGGAACCCACTCTATGGGGAAGGGTTTCTTTACTATGTGTGGAAAACCCTGACATAGCTCACCTTGGCTCACAGCTGCCACCCCGGCTGTGACACTGCCCATTCTCTACCATATTCTCCTCCAACAGCATCTCCCCACAGTGGAAATTCACTCCAGACATTTCTGTGAAAAGCCTGATAGTTACACAGAGGAGGACATCCGAAAGCCACAGCAACCCCTCCCCCCCCCCAACTTTTCCTAGGGAGGCAGAGGACACCGCTGTGTGATTTAATAGCACCATCTCTGCCACTGTCCCAGGGCACCACTCATTTGAGAACCGTCTGCACACAATGCTAATATTGGCAAGATTCCTGAAAAGCTAACTAAGGTACTAAATCACGTCAAATGAATGAATCAAATCTGTATTGGGCTTCTCCCATGGTGACTCTGAGAGAAATATAAAGGTTATATCAGTGACTGAAACAGAAGTCAACCCAATGCCCTTTCAGAAAAAAAAAAAGAGTCTTTAAGATGTATAAAGTCTTACATGGGATTTCTTCATAATTATCTCCCAGTGTTGGCTGCCTCTTTATATGCTCTCAGTTCCTGGCCTTACTCCATTCTCCCTTTTAGCATGCCTATGTAGTTTGCTATGTGCTTTTCTAAGTCTTTTCTTGCCTCTCTTCTCTCCAAAATGTGAATATTTAGCATGCTCTCAAATACACTTTCATCAGTTTTTCCTTGACTAGAGATGTGCACTACATTGATGCTGCTTTCAACCAGAATTCCGATCTGTATTCCAATATGTTTTCCTAAATAAGGAAAAGAGCAATAAAGTGTGGTAGAACTGGTCTTCCACTCACCTCAAGTGCTCTTGGCACTTCCCTCTGCTGACTGCCCCTTATATATTAACAGAAGCCTGACTAAGAACTGTAATACACGCTCACTTTGTTCTGCAACTTAAAAAAAAAAAGAATTAATGATTGATCTTTATATTTAAATTATTAAAGCCTTGGGATTCTAACAGGCCAGGGAAAAGTTGGTATTTTCCAGTGGGTCTTGTGGAAGTGCATATTGCATCATCAGTTATTCTTTTTCTAAAAATAAATCATGACATCTTATCCAGCACACTTTGACAGTACACAACAAATGTCAAGTCTTTGTAATTTCTACTCATAACCCAAGAGTCTTTGTGAAACTTGCCCCACATTGATGTATTCATTCAGAAAGAAGCCTTTTCTTTGTTGCACTTTTTACATCATCATCACAACTAATTTTAACTTATATATGAATTGGGTTCTTCCTTTTAAACACGGTCCCCTGTCATTTGTGTAGGTGGATAATATCTAAGCGTCTCTCCACTTTCCTGTGACAGTCCCGAGCCCATTTCCATAATAACACCAATGCTACCACCACCAGTAGTAAAAGAAAAGCAGCCCTAGTTCCCCTAGTTTCCTCCAGATGTTTTTCTTTTATTACCCATGTGGAAAAATAGGGAATTTGAAGGATAAAATCAAATGCAGTGGGAAAGAAGCCATGTATGTAACTCAAACAATGGAGAGAACCAGGGAGAAACATGCAAAGGAGATAGAGCTGCGTACAGAAATAACTGGCCTGTTGATTCCAAATTTGGCACTGGGATTAGGGCAGAAGGAGGAACCTTGAATTCCATGTGAGGATTGGGGTGGTTGGTAGATGTGTAATTCAGGTGGTAGAGAAGTACAGGAGTCATCTTTATAATCCTGTCTCAATGTCAAAGTAGTAGGTACATCTTATCCCCAATTCACAGTTTTCATTAATATATAAAATGTTTGCTTGTTTGTTTGTTTGTTTTTTGTTGGGGAATAAGCATGAATCAATGGTCATGACAATGGCCATTGTTATTTTTGTTTATACTCTCTAGTTTCACACAGAGGATTTGAGGGAGCTGTTGTTATATGTTAATGCTCCTGTGTCATAGACAATGTTATGCAATTCTAGCTGCTTTTTCCTTTCTCACTCTTTTCTCTGTTCACACCAAGTTTAATCCCTAAAAAATATTATTGCAAATACTTGAAAATATCAAGAGGGAATTTCACACCCTACCCCTTCCTTCTTCCAACCGCATCAGGGAACATTTACTCTAAGTTCTTTCTCAACACTTGTGCTGGTTTGAGTCTTTTGTGGATGGCAGAAAGGCTCCCGAGAGGCTATGTCCTCGGAGAAGCTTGAAGATGAAGAAAAGAGGTCCTGAGGAGAGGAGAGGGACCAGAGGACCTGCAGTGAGAATAACCTTGTGCCTGATCACACACAGCTGAGCTTGGAGAGAAAGTGAGCCTGGAGGAGGAAGCAGAGACTAGCCTCGTTTTGCCTGGTTCCTTGGCATGAGCCCAGGATAGCCAGCAGCCAGACTTTGGTGAGACAGCATCTCTGGTGATGCCTTGATTTTGTACATTTGCACAGTCTCAGAAATGTAAGCTTTTAACTTAATAAATTCCCATTATAAAAGCCAACCTATTTTTGGTATTTTGCATTGGCAGCTTTTGGCAAATTAAGACAACACTAATATGATTATTTAATGAGTAAAGATTTTCTACCCAATAAACCGAGTAGGGTTGGGAATTTTTCTTACACCACTTCCAAACAAACAAAGAAACCAAGAAATCCTGAAAGATGAAATGCACACTTTACGCAATGTAAATTTACCCAACTGATCTCCAAGAGTCCAAGGCTGGTACAGACTCTTTCCTTTACCCTCTTACCCTCCTAATACAGAATTTTAGAAAATGATTAGAATCCCATCTAAACTTTCCTATGAATTTAGACACAGAGCTCCAGCCTTCTGTTCTTCCATAGGACCAATGCTTTATAATGGGACTACTTCTTCAGGGAGAGGAGTAGGAAATCAATAATTGTGTGTTAACTAATATATAGACGTTCTAGCACAGTTCTGCCCTTTAAGAGTTATAAGGAACTGACTTGACTCAGGATGTATATCCTGTAAAACGTTGAGAAGAATTAGAATAAATTCTTATTCCCATCTATGTTTTCATTCTCTTCTCTTTCTCCCTCTCTTCTTTTGTCCCATAAATGTGTTTTGACTTTCCGCTTTGTCCAAACTCAGTGTTTTGTCCAAAAAAGCGCCCCACTCAGGCTCCTACTTGTTTTTCCTCCATGTAAATATGAGGTATCAACAATCAGCACACAGGCAGGGAAGAGAGCTCTTTGTGTAGATGCTGTTTCATATTGGGATGGTCCTCCTGTATTTAAGCAAACATTTCAGCTGTCCTTGAGATTCCTATGGAGTCAGGTTCTCTGCAACCTGCCTACCAGGAGATGTCAAGGAACAATCCTTCCTCCAGTGCCCCACAATTATTTTCAGAATGAGAAGCAGAGTATGTGATAATTAAATCAGTTTCTCCACCTTGTGTTTATGCTTTGAAAAAGTGATAAAAATATTTTTCAATAATTTTATACAGTGTTGAGAAAAGTAAGAACCTTTTTAAAAAATGTTCTGTTTCTAACTTGACAACTCCAGGTGATAAGGAGAATTGGAACTGGTGACTCCGGAACGCAAGAGAAAGTTTTGCAATCTCTTGTGATTTTAACTCTGCAGCCACGTGTGGAAATGTACTAAGCAGGGACTTTCCCCCAACATTTTCAAAGAGCAGAAGAAACATTTTGCATAAAGTAGGTATGGTGTCCATAAACTACAGAACTTTCTAAAAAGTCTTTGGCTGGAAGGAAAAAAACTGTCATGGTATGGCAGGGTATAGATTAGAAATCTTTTATTTTGAAAGAGAAAAATATATGAGGCCTCTTTTACAATATAGAATGCATTGAATTGCAGAATTTAGGGAAGAGAGTGGGACAAAAAGATGACATAAAGGGGAAGAGTGGAGAGTTTTTACCTTCATAAATGCAAAAGAGAAGATGGGCAAAATATCAACTGAAGTTCCACCATGCAGAGCAGAGCCCTTAGATATAATTGAACTTCCCAGTGAACTCGCCATAGGCTGCCTCCCTATGCATACGATAATATAACGAGAGAAGCCACATTGAGATAAAGGGAACCACAGGACATCGTGACTACGTAGTAGTACTTAACTTGTCCACTTTATCTTGGCAGATGTTTTGGGGAGAAATTTGAGGAAGTTTTGTCAAAAGACAAAGGCAGAAAACATGAGGAAGTGGACTTGAGTTGTCAATAAAAGGGAATGGACTGAGAGTCTGCAACCTTGGGAACTTGTTGGATTTTATAGTCATCTTGGCTCTCCCAATGACCTAGTCTTTATCAATGTAAATATCCCAATTGTTTATAAATCCCAGTGACCTCATTGAGTATTCCTACTGGTGACTGCATGGAAAGAAGTCCCAGGAATTGGAAATGGTAGAGGTCATTCTTTAGATGGCTTCTGATAATTGGGTTATTGGTACAATAATAATGATGACACTGCCACTTAGAATAAGTAAACTGGAAGCCAATAAAAGAACAAGGCAAAATATAAAACTGGCAATAACAACCTCAGTGACCGACTAGACAAGGCTTCAATTTCAATGGATTCAAACAGAACTATTTGTTAGTGAGCTGGTCAAAGCTAAAGAGCAGTGTTGTCCATTTCCTCATCCTGGGGGTTCCCTGTAATTGAATCCTAATTTAAATAAGTATCACTAGTTCCAAGCTTTAGATTATTAAATGTGATTTAGGTTGTTACTGAGCTGTAATGAGAACTGCATATAATTATTATTGTAAAATCTCCCACATGATGCTTTAATCAGGATTATGGCACATCAGTTTTAAGCAAAACAACAGTCCGTGTAATTCAATCGTGTGTACAAACTCACAGCTGTTAAGCCATAGGAACGATGGATGATGAAGCAAAGCAGGCAATCACAGCGAAGACAATTGGCTGCTTGAAGGTTTTTGTTTGGATTATTAACATTCATGTTTCAACCAGAAAAATGAATTCTAGACTCTCAGGGTGGAAGGCAATTTGGAGGGACTGCATGTCTAGACCGTATTCTTTATTGCAGTAGACCGGGGTTTCACACTCACATTCCTCTGTATGTCCATAATGTAATATGGATAAAAGAGTGGGCTGGGAGTAGAAAGCAATAGAGAGTTTGGTGGGACAGGGTCTAAATGAAATACACATGCTCCATGGAGATAGCCAGCTTCTATAGAGTTCCCTATATTTGCTGTAACATATTCAGATTTTTATAAAGAAAAGTCAGCAGACCTTTTTAGTGTAAAAATCTCATGAGTTTAAAGATGGAAAGTAATAATAGAAAACATTTCATTCATCAGCCACTCATGGGCTAGAAGCTTGGGACTTCTGCTCTGGACTGTGTACATTTTGAGAGTATATCTCATGTATGCCTCCCCTTTGGTTATCTTTTTCAGAATCTAGTGCAGGACCAGAAACAGAATGAACCCTGAAATGTGTGTGGAATAAACTGATGGAAGATAACAATGGATAGGAAGGTACCAAGTGGTTCAGGGACTTGTACAAGGGCAGGGAGCTGTTGGCAGAGGCAGAGCCAGATCATTTCAGATTCTGTCTAGTGTCCTGACCCTATAATATGCCTCCCCTCAAGGATTTGATGATGCAAAGGTAAAAAAGAAGGGAGACTTCAGATGTTCATTAGACTGAGCATCTAAACTTTAATGTGAAAGTTTTTTCCACAGGCATGGGGCAGGGGAGGGTGAGAGAACAGTGCTGCTGATGCTAATAATATGAGTGAGTAATAATAATAATGAGCTGATAATGATATTAACTCGAATTTTTTTTAACACTCTGCCAACCACTAGAGATATAATTTCTTATTTGAACTTTACAAAACCATCAGGCCTTCCTATTTTATAGAAGAAGGAATTGTGGCAAACACAGAATAAGGGACTAGTCCAAAAACACACAGCTACTAAACTGCACTGTGAATGCTGTTCAACTTGGTTTTCATTCTCCAAACAACCAGGTTAGATGGGCATCGTTATACACACTTTGCAGAGAAGGAGAAAGGAGCCTCAGAGGGCTTTATGTAATGTACAAAAGCATGAACCCTGAGAGCAATCAGTTAAGCTGGGGATCAAACCCTGGTCTGTTTGACTCAAAAGACCATGCATTTGACATCTATAGCTGCTGTTCTGCAAGGCACTCTGTCGGCTTAATCTAACTTCACAGATGAGGTCCAGCATCTTGTCCACATGCCTGCAGATTTTAAGTCAGTGTAAGCATAGTTTGTTTTTCAAACACAAAGCTGTCTGCCTCAGGTGCCTGTTTTCTATCTCCTGGGTCACACTGCTTGTTGTCAAGTCCACCCGCCCCCCTCTCCCTATGCAAACACGCTTCCATCCTCACCAAAGCTGCTTAAGACAATACCTGCAGCCTTCCCTCTTCTCCAGCTACAGCCTACCATCCACAGTGCTGCTTTGGTGAGTTGAAAAATATTTAAAATCACATCATGTAAACCCCTATTGAAAACTTCCAAGAAATTCTCATCACGTTTAGAATAAAATCCACCTCACTTGATGGGTTTTATTTAGCCTTATTTGGTCTGGTGCTTGCCCATCCTCTTTTCTCACTCTACCGGTCCCTCACGTCCTTTCGCTTTCCCTGGCATTCTTGACGTTCCACCAATAAACCAGTGAATCTTGTTCTCATGGCTTGCTCCCGCCACATAGAATTCTCTTCTTCTAGACCTTGCTCCTTTATTTATATAGGTTCCTGATAAAATATCAGTTGCTCAGAGAAACATTTAAAAAGGTCTAAAATGGAGTACCTCCATTTTCTATGGCTTAGGTCTCCTTTTACCTTTTAACACATATCTGAAATTATGTCATATTATTATATTTTCTCACTGGATGCATGTTCGATGAATACATGAGCATTGCCATGTTCACAACTGTGTCTAAACACTTAAAACAGTGTCTGGCACATTTTGGATGCTGAGTAAATACCTTTGCATGAATGCATGTCTGCTTTCAAGAGTGCAGGTCATTCTCTAATATTTGGATATTGCATTTCAATGTTTACAGAGCTGAGAACACAAGGAGAACACTCTTGTTTTGAAATCCACTAGAAACAAATCCTACTGATGAGCAGAGATGTACAAAAAGGAATGTTCTGGTTAGATGCCAGCTAAGGAGGTGGAGTGAAGAACTGAGCCAGAGACTTTGGAAAAGAGAATGCACATGATTTGCAAGAATGTGCTTAAGAAAAGTTTTAATTATTTTACAAAACTTGTGCAGAAACAGTAGCTTGAATCTAGAAAAACAGTAGATTTGTTCTTCATGAGAGAAGGGTAATTTTTTTTTTCTCCTTTTTTTAAATTGGAAAAATTGAGACGAAGAAGGGAGAGCAGGTTTCAAGGTGAAAATGGGGAAAGACATATAATCTTCACGGCTGACTGAGTAGTTTTCTTTTAGTGCAGATGTAAGTCAGTCAACCACATTGCTTTAACATGGGAGCTTCCAACAAAGACAGTGTTGTTATCATTGACCTTGAAGGGAAGAAGATAGATGGCGCTTGTTTGATTAATTTCATGAACAAGGCGGGTCTCTGGGTATTGGCATTCTCTCCTGAAATGCCTTCCTGTAGGTCAGACAGAACTCCATTCCTGACCCTCGGAGGCCTGATAATCCCGTCTTGGCATTTGCAGGAAATGGATACTCTCTATTAGCAGATAAGAAGCTTTCCTCAGAGGGTTTCCTATGAAGATACATTGATATAAGAAAAGTAACCACTTCCATAGCCATGTTCCTTTGGGCTGGCGGCAGCATGAAACCTTCCTCCTTGCAACTACGGGCCAGTGTGGTGGGGTTGGAATGGCAAATATTGCAAGTCAGGACCTTTTAGTTCTGATATGGTTCTGCTATTCATTCATTTCTCATGTTCGAATTTCTAGGTTTCAGTTGCCTAGTTGGTGAAATACAATGGATGACAATAAATAAATCTAGTGGTCTAGTCCCAAATTTAAAATTCCATGATTACTAATTTGTAACTGCCAAAGGAAGAATATGGAAAAATATACCTGTTTAATAGTATTTTGCATGTACCTTATCGCTAGCAACTTGAACCATTTGTTTTTTAATTCCAACATGGAGAGGTAATGTTTTAGAATTAAAAAGTACTGTGCCTAACTTTGGGATTTCTGCTTGTTTAGTGATACAGACAGTAGTTGACATCATGATAGCATGATTAAAAAACATGCCTCGTGTTTTAGTCTTCCAGTCTGCCTGAATGCAATATACCAGTAATGGGTTGGCTTTTACAATGGGAATTTATTAGTTTAAAAGCTTACAGTTTCAAGGCTGAGAAAATGTCCAAATCAAGGTCTCATCAGGTTGACGCTTTCTCACCAAAGTCCAGTTGCTGGTCATCCTGGATTCCTCTCTCACATGGCAAGGCATGTGGCTGCATCTGCTGTGGTCTCCCTCCTCCTCCAGGCTCCTTTGCCTTCAGCTTCCAGCTTTCCACCTTTCTCTCTGTTTTGGTGTTCCATTGATTTCAGATTCTGGCTTCCAAGGTTTTCTCTGTCAGCTTCTGGAGGTTTCTCTCTGTTTCTTTCTCTCCCTAGTCATCCCATTCATAAAGGAATCCAGTAAGAGAATTAAGACCCACCCTGGGTCACATTTTAGTGAAATAATCTATTCAAGAGGCCCATACCTGAAATAATATAATCAAAAGTTCCCATCTACAATACATTCACACCCACAGGAATGGATTAGCTCTAAAAGCATGATATTCTGGCATCCATCTTACAATACATTTTGTGATATATTTGATTGCTCTTATTATTATTTTTCCAATTATTAATATACATAGCAATATAGTAACTAAAGAATTCCTAACTTAGTTTTCAAAATAGAAGCAATCAGTGTTTTTCTTTTCTCTTAATCTTAGACGAAATCCAGATTTAAAGAAAGACATCTTTATTTCTCCTTTTTACTTCTCAGTTCAAACTCTGGATTGGAGTAGATTGCAATGAAGAAGGATAATCAGGCTTTGGTTTTCAATTTTAACAACAGTACTGTGATGTCCAAATCAAAGACAAAGGTTCTATCTGCATATTGTGAACAACTTGCATAAAGCTAACCAGGAGTCACACGTGTGGGCTACATGGGAAGCTGGGGTGGGTGGGAGAGGGGGAAGGAGTATATAACATGGCAGAATCCAGCCAGCTACTTAACCTCATCATGTTTTGGTTTACTAGTTCACAAAATTCAGATAATAATAGTCCCTACCTCCTAATGCTTGTTAGCAAGATTAGATGGCATAATACAGATAAAGTACTTAGTACAATATCTGACATGACTTAAATATGCCATATAGTTTACCCTTAACAAGGGTTTAAATGGTTTTGGTTTTTGATGGTGGAGATGTTGTTATTGTTTAAATACATATCTCTTTATAAGGAGAAGGATAAAGAGCAAGTAAATTTTATCTTCAAAAAGAGTCCTCTTTCTGGTGATGTATTTACATATGGCTCCTGGTACTTCCCTCTGTAACCTGCTCTTCACTTTATTCAGTTAAGCACCATGAGAGTTTCCAACATTTATTGAGTATTTATGTGCCAGGCTCTGTGCCATGAACTACATTATTTCATTTTTACCTTGTGGGATTTTACAGAGTGGATATGAATAGAGAGGTAAGTAAATATGTTTCCTACAGCCTTTGAAGTATTCAGGGGCACTGAATTCCAATCTCCAGCTCCAGAAGGGAGAGCTTAGCCATCAAGGTGTTCACACACTCTGTGTACATATGCTGTCTTTTCATCATTTTTCCTTTTGTTCACTTTGTCTTCTTAACTGTTGATGTCTTAAGGCATGATTATGGATGTATTTCCAATATCAGCTCACCTATGAGATATTTTTCAGTCACCCACAATCATTTATTGAATACATAGACAGATTTTGAAAAGTTTTCC
>JAQZBX010019570.1:0-33715 GCA_029593785.1 Cabassous unicinctus | reverse complement strand
TTGTAACTAAAATAGGTCAACCCCTAGGGGTGCTTTCAGGGACTGTTGTGAAGATGGAAAGAAATCATGCCAATTTCAGCCAGTGGTTTTTTTGAAAGGACAGTCATGATCAATGGCAACCCAGCACAGTGTTTATGCAGTATACCAAGCTAACCTCATTGCATTTTTTTTTTTAAGATTTATTTATTTATTTATCCCCCGCTTGCTGCTTGTGTTTGCTGTGTCCATTCGCTGTGTGTTTTTTCCGTGTCTGCTTATCTCCCCCTTGCTGTGAGGTCCTGCTGCATCAGCCCACCGCGGCCGGCCTGCTCTCACAAGGAGGCCCCGGGAACCGAACCCGGGGCCTCCCGTATGGTAAACGGGAGCTCTATCCATTGAGCCACACCCGCTTCCTCATTGCATTTTTATAAAAGCTATTAACTCACTTTTTAAAAAATTTTGTTATTTCGTTATTTATTTTTAGGAGGTACCCAGGATTGTACCCAGGACCTCGTACATGGGGAGCAGGCAATCAACCACTGAGCCACATCAGCTCCCCAGTGAGAGTTGGTGTTCGTTTATTTGTAGGAGGTAGGGTGATGGAACCCCCGCCTCCTACATGGGATGCAGGCACTAAACCACTTGAGCTCCATCTGTTTCCCCTCAATGCAGTTTAATTTAAGGGTTAAGAATCTGATTTACCAAGGGGATGTGGTAAACATGGATTCCAGCAAATGATTTGACTACGATATATGCTTGAGGGACCTACAGTAGGGTGGAAAGGCCTGCTTTAAATGAAATTAGGAAAGAGCTTCTGCCTGAAATCACCTTTCTGAGCCTTAATTTCTTCATTAGTAGACTGAAGATAATGTTGACCTCCTGGAGTTGTTGAAAGGGAGAATAATAATGTATACTAAAGTATCTTCACACAGTACCTGGCACATTCCATGTGTGGGCAAGGTGAAAAGAACAGGGAAGTAACAGGAAAATAAGACCCCCAAATCAAGGACTATAATAGTCTCCCTTTACTCAGTGCTAGTGTAGGCCTGCAATTCCAAGGTCAGGGGCAAATTATAGAAGAGACCTGAAACAGCCTGTGTTCTACTGTGAGCCTAGGGAAGATGACTCCAAAATCAGAGATTACTCATGTTGCCTCCAAAACATAAATTCTTCCAACCAGAGACGTCCAGTCATGCAGTCAGTGCTTTGTGAAATACTGTACTGACCTCGCTGCCACTAGAAGGGTTCCAGCGGAAGCTGGGAAATATGTAAGAGGCGATTTCCCTCATCGGAAATCCAATATTTCAGATCTCTGTGAAGGATGGAGGAGGCCTGAGTCTTCCTGATAAATACCCCATTCCGCTTTCCCCGCGCAGAGCTCCCGGCCCGCTGTGAACCTGCCACTTACAGAATAAGTCACAGGGCTGGCCTGTCTGCCAGGGGCCATGAGGGCCGCAGACTGAGTAAATAGGCTGAGCTTGAGAGGAGGGGGGCCCGGGGAGGCCGCCAGATGGCGCCGTGGGGCCGGCCGCAGGATCAACTTCCTGCCTCTTCCCCTAACTTTTCCCGGCAGCCGGGCCTGGCTCTGGGAGGGGGATTTGAGGGCTGGGGCCGGCGAGCTGCCCCCCGGGGTTCCCGGCCTCAGATGTGGCCCAGCGGTAGGCGCAGGAGAAGCCTGACGGCAGCGGGTCTCCGCTATCTGGAGCAGGTCCGCGCGGGCGGGAGGACCGGAGCCTGCCTCGGGCCGGAGCTGGGCCTGGCGCCCGGCCAGCGAGCCTCGTCGCGGGGTAGTCCGGGAGCCAGAGCTCTGGGCCCGGCGACTACCACCCCGACTCCCAGCTCCCGGCCCTCAGCGAGTCTCTCGGCTCTAAGAGGCGCTCCTGAGTCGCTCCGGATTGGCTGAGTGAGTCCGGGCGTTAAACTTCCAGCCAATGAAAAAGGGCGTGGAGAGTGACGCGTATAAGCGTCACGGGAATTCCCCCTCCCGGGGGCGGAAAAGGGGCTTTCCCGCCTGGAGCCCTGGTGGCTGAAGAGGTGTCCCGACCGGTTCCAGGCGGGTCGGGCCGGGAGAGAAGCCGGAACCGAAGCTGCTGCTGCGGTGAGTGGGGTTCAGAGCCTTGGGTGGCCGGCCGTGGGGCAGGGCAGGAGGAGGGCCCTGCACTGACCTAGGCCCTGACTGCAGAGCGGCAGGCGCTCCCACCCAGAGCACGCACGCTCCCCAGCCACACGGCTACACAGCGACCCCCTGGAGCGCACGCGGACCCGCACGCGCACCTGCACGCATACCGGCCCGCGCACAGCCTCTGCCTTGCATTGTGACTCGCACACACATGCACCCGCAGACGTGCTCACCCGAGCACCGGTGACCCACAGCCTTTCCGCACGAACTCAAAGCTGTGTCACCTGTGCCCTGCCATATCAGACCCGCTGGGACACAGGTCCGCCCTGAGGCGTTTACGGGCGCTCACCTGTACACAGATATGCTCGCTCACACACGCGTGTTGCCGTCATGCACACAATATGCACCCAAGCACATGGGTCGAGACACACTTGGATACCTGTGATGGAAACACACACCTGTATTACACACGGCTGCGCGAAGCGGGGTGCGGGGTGTGCAGGGCTGTGTGTCCCTCTCCTGGGCACCCAGAGCCGGTGCGGGGTGGGAATCAACCCGGAGAGGAAAGAGGCGCCTAGCCCAAGGAGGAGCGCCCCCCGCCCCGCGCCGCCGGCCCCGGAGTCCCGTTCTCGGGGCAGAACCCCGGGGCCCCCACTGGAAAGAGCCCCCGCCTACAGGCCACTCGGAGAGGAGGCCCCCTTACAGCAGGAATGTCCCCTCAAAAGCCCCCGGGGTGAATCAGCCGTGGCTTCCCTCTCGGCAGAAAATCCCAAGGTTGCTCCAGGCCTGGCCCGGGACTGGGAGCCTCCCCGAGCTGTGAAAGACCCTCTGTCCCCGGCGCCTGCCCTGGAGGGTGGAGGGGAGGCCCCAGCCCGCACGGGGGCTTCCCTGGTGCTTGACCCCTTCTGTCTGCGGAGAGGCGGCCGCTGGCCGCTGGCCCGCGGAGGCCTCGCACCCCTCCCGCCGCGGGGGCGGGGTCAGGGCGTCATTTCCAGGCCCGCCCCCTCCGGCCCCGCCCCCCCCGGTATTTTCGGGACTTTCCTGAGCTGCTCTAACTTTCCTGCCCCTTCCCCGGCCCGGCCCAGCCTAGCCCAGCTTCGCAGCTCGCCCTCCACCGGATCTCGCCCGCCACACCCGGACGCGCGGCTGGAGGAGATCGGACCCTCCCCCAGATTTGTGCTCCCCTCTCCTGCCCACCCCCGGCCTGGCCCGCCCCCCCACCCCCGTCACCCCCCGCAAGGCGGGCACCTGAAACCCTGGGAAACAGAACTCGGCCGGAGCCACCAGCCAGAGCCGGGCTTAGTCCAGAGACATGGACAGTTGCTACGACCCAGTGAGTCACGCCACCTGGCTCCGAAGCCAGCCAGCTGCCCCCCTCTCTGTCTGTCTGCTTGTCTGCCTACCAGGGGTCCCTCCGCGCCCTTACACCTGTCTACCCCTCCTCTTATCTCAGACTGCCAGGCATCTGTCTGCCGCCTCCCCCATCTGTCTGACTTCCAGATCTCAGAGTGTCTACTCTAAGGCCCCTCCACACGGTCCTCTGCCTGCCTTTCAGCCAGTCTGCCTGTCTGCAAACTCTGCCTCCAGAGGAGCTTTCTCCTGGGCCTGGGACGGAGGGGGAGTGTTACTGAGGGCTGGGAACCGGGAGGTGGAGGGCTCTGGAGGTGACCTCAGAATCGGCTCCCACCCCAAGAAATCTCCTAACCAGGGTCTGGATGGCATCATTGAATATGATGACTTCAAATTCAACCCCTCCATTGTGGAGCCCAAGGAACCAGCCCCAGAGACGGGTTAGTAAGCCCCCTAACCTCCTCTTTTCTTAGGGGGTGGGGGGAGCATGTGCCCTCGGCCTGGAAGAGGGGCTTGGGGATTCTGGCTCAGCAAGGTCCCTCTGTCCCCAGCTGATGGCCCCTACCTGGTGATTGTGGAGCAGCCTAAGCAGGTGAGTGAACAGAAGGGATGGTGTGGGACTTCAGCTTTGGGGGTGAGTGGGGTCGTTGTAGCTGGGTGGCCATGGGGAGGTCCCTGTCAGGGGAGGGTGGGGAGGGTTGGCTGCTGCTGAACACAGTGGTGTGGTGGTGATTTAGGGCAGCCGCTACCAGACATTGTGGTCAGTGCTGGCCAGGGGTGTGGCTAGCTGGAGCGGTCTCTCCTGATCACAATGTCACTGCCCTGGGCCCTTCAGCGAGGCTTCCGATTTCGATATGGCTGTGAAGGCCCCTCCCATGGAGGACTGCCAGGTGCCTCCAGTGAGAAGGGCCGGAAGACCTATCCCACTGTCAAGGTGAGCCAGAGTCATGTTGAGGGTGGGTTGGTGGACAGTATGTCCAGGGGCATTACTGATGGCCCCTGCCCCTCCCAGATCTGTAACTACGAGGGACCAGCCAAGATTGAGGTGGACCTGGTAACGCACAGCGATCCGCCTCGTGCTCACGCCCACAGCCTGGTGGGCAAGCAATGCTCGGAACTGGGGGTCTGCGCTGTGTCTGTGGGGCCCAAGGACATGACTGCCCAGTAGGTGCCCCTATCCCTGGCCCCCACTGTTGTGCCCCCTCACTTTCTGCCCAGTGTAGCCCAAGAAGACCTCTGGAAGCTTAGCATCTGACCAAGGGGAGAGACTTAGATTGGCCCAGATCCCGAGGCACAAAGTAAAAATCAGAAAGCTTCCTTGAGGAAGCAGGGCTTTGCTGACCTGAGCCCTGGCAGTGGGGAGCGTGCTTCAGGAGGAAAGAAATGCTTGGGCAAAGGCCTCTGACACGCCCCTCCCCCCAGATTCAACAACCTGGGTGTCCTGCATGTGACTAAAAAGAACATGATGGAGATTATGATACAAAAACTTCAGAGGCAGCGGCTCCGCTCCAGACCCCAGGGTCTTACAGGTATAGGATGGAAGTAGAGGGAGTCATGGGAGGTAGTCATGAAGAAGCAGGGAAGGAGGAGGAGCCCTGGGCTCACACGTGTGCCTGCTTGCCCAGAAACTGAGCGGCGAGAGCTAGAGCAGGAGGCCAAGGAGCTGAAGAAGGTGATGGATCTGAGTATCGTGCGTCTGCGCTTCTCTGCCTTCCTTCGAGCCAGTGATGGCTCCTTCTCTCTGCCCCTGAAGCCAGTTATCTCCCAGCCCATCCATGACAGCAGTGAGTATCCTGATCACCAGGAGTTCCCAGGCCTGGGTGGCAGAGGGAGCGCGGGGATAGGGGCAACCTCAGGCTGTAGAGTCAGATAGGCCTGGGTTTGAACCCGCCTTTGCCACATTTAGCTGAATGATCTTGAGCAAAAGTCACTTTTCCCCTCTGATCATCACATCCATCTTTGGTAAATGGGGATACTAGCAGTTCCTGTGCCTCTTGGGGTTGTTGAGATAATGAATACAAAGCACCTAGCTCCATAAATGAGGCATGGCTATTATATCATTGCAACGAATCCCAACCCCATAGAGTCTCCTGGGGCCTCGAACCTGAAAATATCTCGAATGGACAAGACAGCCGGCTCTGTGCGGGGTGGAGACGAAGTTTATCTGCTATGTGACAAGGTGCAGAAAGGTGAGGCTGGAACTTAGGCTGGGAGCTAGGGACCCTGGGCATCAAGATTGGGAGCCAGGGCTGGGCAGGCAGCGTAGCTCAAAGACATTCCTATAGCTGGAGAGTCCACCAGGAGCTGTAGCCAACCTTCAGTTTTCCTTGTAGACGACATTGAGGTTCGGTTCTACGAGGATGATGAGAATGGATGGCAGGCCTTTGGGGACTTCTCTCCCACAGATGTTCATAAACAGGTACCCAGGGGCTGGGCCAGGGCTGGGGGCTGAATCTGACAAAGGCCTCACTGACACCTTGTGTGCACCCCTCCCCTGCCAGTATGCCATTGTGTTCCGGACACCCCCCTATCACAAGATGAAGATTGAGCGTCCTGTCACAGTGTTCCTGCAACTGAAACGCAAGCGTGGGGGAGATGTCTCTGACTCCAAACAGTTCACCTATTATCCACTGGTGGAAGGTGGAACTGGGCTGAAGATCCCTGGGGGTTGAGTGGGACTAGGGGCTGGACCAGAGGGTCTCAAAAATTAGATCAGGGGGCCATGAGTCAAGTCAGCAGTCGGGGAGGGTTCCAGGAGAAGGTGGTCCTAGGAGCCAGCCTGAGGGCTTTAGCTGAGGTGCAGCCCAGGGGTTGGGATTTTAACATTCTCTTTCCCTTTGCCCCCAGACAAGGAGGAGGTGCAGCGGAAGCGGAGGAAGGCCTTGCCCACCTTTTCCCAGCCCTTCGGAGGTGGTTCCCACATGGGTGGAGGCTCCGGGGGCTCGGCTGGGGGTTATGGAGGAGCTGGAGGAGGAGGTGAGGGATTGCTGGTGGCCGGAAGGGGGATGGAGGAGGGAGGGATGAAGGGGAGGGCAGTCAGGGGGAAGAAGTCTGGGAGCCCTGGCGAGTTCCCCTTCCCCACAGCCCTGTCTGCACCCACAGGCGGCAGCCTGGGCTTTTTCCCCTCCTCCTTGGCCTACAGCCCCTACCAGTCCGGCGCGGCCCCAATGGGCTGCTACCCGGGAGGCGGGGGCGGGGCGCAGATGGCCACCTTGGCGCCCGGCGGGGATGCTGGGGTGGAAGCCGTCCAGCCGAGCGCGAAGCCCGAGGCCCCCGAGCGCGAGCCGCAGGCCCCGGAGATGCTGCAGCGAGGTAGGGCCTCTCGATCCGGGGAGGGGAGCCCTCCCGGCACCGGTGCCCCGCGCCCACGCTCCTTGTCGCCCGCAGCCCGCGAGTACAACGCGCGCCTGTTCGGCCTGGCGCAGCGCAGCGCCCGTGCCTTGCTCGACTACGGCGTCACAGCGGACGCGCGCGCGCTGCTTGCAGGACAGCGCCACCTGCTGACGGCGCAGGACGAGAACGGAGACACGTAGGCGGACGGGAAGACAGGAAGGGGACAGGGGTACCCAGGGCTGGAGTCCGGAATGCGGCGCCACATGGAAGGGCGTGGCGGGAAGGGGAGGCCTACGCAGAGCAGGGGCTCTGGAGTTGGGCAGACCCGGTTTCAAATCTGGCCTTGCTAGTTCTCTTCGAGGCACTTAATCTCTGTAAACTTCAGTTTTGTCCACTGTGAAAGGGGAACAATAATAGTACCTATCTACCTCAAAATGTGCTCAGAAGGATTAAGATCAGGTACAGTGATACGTTTGGGAACTTCCTGAGTTCAACAGGCCCCAGCCAGAGAGATTAGGAAGTGGTAGAGTTTGAGGATAGAGGATGCTACAAGTACCTGGCTCGCTAGGCCAGAGTATCTCTCACACCCCGCACAGGCCCCTGCACCTGGCCATCATCCATGCACAGACAAGTGTCATTGAGCAGATAGCGCACATCATATACCATGTCCCGCACCTCGGCATCATCAACCTCACCAACCACCTACACCAGGTGATTGGGAACCTACTCGTGAGGGGCTAAGGGGTTGGAGGGCAAGGTGGATCTAGGCTAAAGTGGGCCTGGCTCACCCCTACCTTTGCCCCCCAGACACCCCTGCACCTGGCAGTAATCACTGGGCAGACGAGTGTGGTGAGCTTCCTGCTGCAGGTGGGTGCAGACCCGGCGCTGCTGGATCGGCATGGAGACTCGGTGGTGCACCTGGCGTTGCGAGCAGGTGCCAGTGCCCCAGACCTGCTGCGTGCGCTGCTGCAGAGTGGGGCTCCTTCCATGGCCCAGCTTCTGCACATGCCTGACTTCGAGGGTGAGTTCCCTACCTCATTCTGGCCAGGCAGATGGGCCAGGGGACCAGGGAGGGTATCTGATGAATATCAAGAATGGACATGAAATGTTGAGGTTGGCTGGTTGGGGCCAAGCTGGAGGCCAACTTAGGGTCACAGCTGTAGGCTGAGTATCATGTGTCCCTAGGGCTGTACCCGGTACACCTGGCAGTCCATGCTCGCAGCCCAGAGTGCCTGGATCTGCTGGTGGGTAACGGGGCTGAGGTGGAAGCTGCAGAGCGGCAGGGGGGGCGAACTGCCCTACATCTAGCCACAGAAATGGAAGAGCTAGGATTGGTCACCCATCTGGTCACCAAGGTGAGACGAGCTGATGGGGCCTGAGACTGTGGAAGGGGTGGGGCCAAGGATGGTACAGGGAGAGGACTGACCACTTTGGACCAACCACTCCCTTGCACCCCACAGCTCAGTGCCAACGTGAATGCCTGTACCTTTGCGGGAAACACACCCCTACACCTGGCAGCTGGACTGGGATCCCCAACACTCACCCGCCTCCTTCTAAAGGCTGGTCAGTCTCACCCTCAGGGGCATATGAGCAAGGCTGGGGGGAGGAAAGGGGATACCTACCAGTCCCCCCACTTTGCAGTCCCTCACGTGGGCCCCCATTGTGCCTCCCATGACTGCCTCGCTCCCACAGGTGCCGATATACATGCAGAAAATGAAGAGCCCCTGTGCCCACTGCCCTCACCCCCCACTTCTGGTAGTGACTCGGATTCTGAGGGGTCTGAGAGGGACACCCGAAGCAACTTCCGGGGCCACACACCTCTTGACCTCACACGCAGCACCAAGGTGAGGACAACCTGGACCAGAAATACCAGGAACAGTATACCTGGGTTTGAGGATAGGGTCCAGAGTATCTGAATTTAAGGGTACCTGGGCTTAGGGACTGCAATGGGAGGAAGTCAAAGCTGAAGCTCTCTCCCCAGGTGAAGACCTTGCTGCTAAATGCTGCTCACGACACCATGGAGCCCCCCTTAACCCCACCCAGCCCAGCAGATGAGACGTCTCCACCCAGTGCCACGCCCCAGGCCCGCCCTCACAGAGGTATATCTTCCTTCAGGGGTCAGCTCTCTCCCTGTCTGCTCCCTCTTCTCCATGCATTGCCCCCAGCAGCCCCGCCTAGCTCCTCTGTCAGCATCACGAGAAAGCTGGTGTCCAGACGTCTGTGCCTCTGCCCATCTCTGGAGAGAACTGACATGTCGATGTGTGTGTTCCCCTCAGGGCCAGGGCTGTCACTTGGAGATGCAGCCCTGAAGAATTTGGAGCAGCTGCTTGACGGGCCAGGGGCCCAGGGCAGCTGGGCAGAGCTGGCCGAGCGGCTGGGGCTGCGCAGTCTAGTGGACACATACAGAAAGACAGCTTCGCCCAGCGGCAGCCTCCTGCGCAGTTACGAGGTCAGCTCAGTCCCTTGCCCAAGCCCCAGGGTCCTACCCAATCCCAGATCCCAGATGCTTCCTTGCCCCAGGGCTCCTGAAACCACACCCTAACAGTAATTCAGACTTTATGCCTCCCCTCCCCTCAGCTGGCTGGCGGGGACTTGTCAGGTCTGCTGGAGGCACTGTCTGACATGGGCCTGGAGGAGGGAGTGAGGCTGCTGAGGGGTCCTGAGACCCGAGACAAGCTGCCCAGCACAGGTGAAAGGGTCCTACCTGAGAGGTGGGTCTGGACCTGGGGAGTGGGAAGCCACAGGCTTTAACTGTCCCCTTTTGCCTTCCCTCTCCGAGCAGAGGTAAAGGAGGACAGTGCATACGGGAGCCAGTCGGTGGAACAGGAAGCAGAGAAGCTGGGCCCGCCCCCTGAGCCACCAGGAGGGCTCTGCCATGGGCACCCCCAGCCTCAGGTGCACTGAACTGCCCCCCACGCGCAGCCCCCTCCCTGGGTACCTTCTGTACAGCATCCCCACCTATTCCAGCTCTTATTTAACACCCCACCCCCACCCACCCCCAGCTGGGGCAAATAAAGGATTCTCATGAAGGGGGGGGGCCTGGCCCCTACCCAGCTTATAGCAGCCCCCAATGTGACTCTTGTCCTGGGAACCAGCTGCCTACCCTGGCCCCAAGCCAGGCACTGGAGGGCAGAAAGAGGAGGCTAAGCCAGCAAGTCCAGAGCAGTTTTAATGGGGTGGAGGCTCTACAAGGGGCAGGGCCCCCTGAGAAGGGAAAGCAAGGCTGGGCCACCGGCCTGTGCCCAGGGGCCTCAGCATGGATGCCCTTCCCCCACCCCTGGGAAGAGGGAGTGGGCCCTAGGGGAGGAAGAGGGGGAAACCAGCTCAGCCCCAACTCCTGGCCTCTATCTGAGCCAAGCCCCAGGACAGAGGGGGATTGCTGGTGTCAGGGTGGGGGTCTCGGCAGAAAGCAGAAATGTCATCAGGCCTCCCCCACAAAAAAAAGCATCAAAAGTCCAGGGACCCTGGCCTCCCCCATCCCCGCCCACCCTGTACGAAAAAGTGCAAAACATTATCACAAAATGGGGGTCTCGGAGGGGCCCTTAGCGAGGTTCCCGAGGTCTGTGCCCCAGCCCCACCCTGCTCCGGACACCGCGTCCGGCGCGGTTGGGCCCTGGGCCGGGGGCCCTAACGGGTGGCCCGAGGCCGGCCCGGGCTCGGGCAGGGCCACATCATGCAGGTGCCCAGCGGGCACTGCCCCCCAAACGCCCACCTCCAGCTCAAGGTTTCTGTTGCCCACTGCCTGCCCCTGCCCGAGGCTCTGAGCCGTGACGCTGGGCCCGGGGATGGCTGGCGGTGTTGGGCTGCAGGGAGGGACTGGAGTGGGAGGGGGGGATTCCATCTTCCGTGCCCCCAGCCTGGGCCAGTGCTGCCTCTACTGCATCCAGCTCCTCGCTGCCCGCCTTCAGCTTGACCCGAAGCAGCGCAGCGTATGTACCATAACGGGATTTCTGGGGCAGAGGGGTAAGGACTGTGAGAGCCTGCTATCTACCCCTCTGCCCATCCCACCGCCATCAGGACCAGGGAGGGACCCCAGAGGAGGCTAGGAAATGGAAGGTTCTTGCCCACCTCTGAAGCCCAAAAGCCCCCAAACACTGTGAGATGATCCCCTAGAAGGTTGGTGGCCCTCTGGGCGCTGTCAGGGCTACCAGTTTTAACAGCTAATGTTTCTTGAGCCTTTACCACACAGTTAGGAAACCCAAGCTCTTGACAGACATCATCTCACTTCATTACCCTGGTGGGTGTGGAATGTTATCCCTGTTCCACAGAAGAGGAAACTGAGGCTCAGAGAGATTAAGCAGCCTGCCCGAGGTCACCCAGCTGGTCTCACTGCACTAGTTTGAGCCTGCCTGGGGGGACACAGAGGCACTGCTGATTGAGAAAGAAGCCACAGAGGTGCCAGGCAGGGAGGCTCACCTCAAACTCCAGGTAGGCCTCCTTCTGCCGCTGCTCTTCAGCCTCCTTGCCCCGGGCCTTCTTGCCCAGATGGGCAGCCCGATGCTCCCGCAACTCACTTGCCATGGCCTTCAGCTTGGCCTCGTGGGTCCGCACCTGCTCCTCCTGGTGGCCAAGGGGAGCAGTCAGGGTCACTCTAGCCCATAGAGTGAATTAAAAAAAAAGAGAGAGAAAAAAAAAAAAAGAGATGCTCCTTCCTTTGGAAAAACAGCACTATGTATGGGGTTAACAGTTTGACAAATGGAGTGAGGCTGGATCTCCCCACCCTGTGGCCCGTGTCCTGGAGCAGTGGACGTTTCCATAAGCATATATATCGTGGGTGCAGCTGGCCTGGGCCTGCCCACTCCATCCCGTTTGCACTTGGACAAAGCTGGGGGTACCTGGGAGAGGCGGGTAGCAGCACTGGGCAGTAGAGGGCGGCTGAACTTCTTCTGGGAGCTAACAGCAGCTGGGAAGGGGGGTGCAGAGAACATGGCGGCCACCACATTGATGCGAGTGATCCAGGACTGCATCTGCTCCAGGCTCCTGGTGGGACAACACAGCCACGTGGGACCTGGGCCCAGAGTTCCCACCCAAGGGCCAGTCCTGGCTCAGGGTGGGAATGGGGAGGGGAGTGAGTTAGGAGGTGGGGGAAGGGGCCTGGGGTGGCCAGGATGAGGGCACTCACGGGGCCTCGAACAGGAAGACCCGCCAGTCAGCCGTGCGCAGGTAGAAGACGTGGGGCCTCTTGCTGTAGTCGCTGGCGCGGGTGGCCAGTGCATGGTGGATGCTGATGGCGTTCTTGAGCTCTGCCTCTGACAGGGCCTTTCCAGGCTGGTACTCCTCCTGCGGGGTGCCCATCTTGTCCTGGCCCGTCCCAGCCTGGCCCAGCCCAGCCCACCCCCGCCCCCCGAGCAGGCTCAGCCCCAGCCCCTCAGCCTGGCCCCGCACCTTCTGCAGGTAGAGGATTGTGCCCTTGAGGATCCCGTGGAAGCTCTTCCAGCCCCGCTTGCCCCGAGGTGCTGGTGGGGAGGGAGACAGGTCACAGGGGCCGGAGACAGGCCCACTCCCATCCATCCCCCAGACCCCCCACCTAGCCACGTACTCTTCCGGCAGTCAGGGTCTGCGTGCACCTTTCGCACTAGGGCCCCATGCTTGTAGACGGCGGCCCCAGGCTCGGGAGTCAGGTCCAGGAAAGGGCTGGAGCCGCTGCCACTGCCCCCGCTGACCCTCTTGATGACCTTGGGGTTGGGGTCGGCCAACTCAGACAGAGAGCGTCTCAGCTCCTCCTCGTCTCTGCAGGTGCGATCACCTCAGAGGGGGCTGGCCATGGAGCCACAACCCCCGCCCCCACCCCTCTGCCCTGGCCTCGCCCAGCCAGGAATGCTCCTCCAGTGTTGGTGGGGATGGGGAGGGGCTGCTGCTTCCAGGGGGTGTGGCTCCTCATGTCTCCAGCCTAAGACCATACCTCTCCAGCGGTAGCTGTGTCTCCCCCCTCAGATCTGGGCTCCTTGAGGCAGCATGTCTCTTCCCTCAGATTAGCACTCTCTGTCTCTCTCCTCCTCCCTCATATGTAACCAGCTCCATCCTCTCCATTTCTGTAGACACACCCCAGCCCTCACACCCTTCTTTATTCCACTCTGACTCAGCTCTGCCACCATACCCAACCTCGGGCTTTGCTCATAGCTAGTTGGCTAAATGGTGGCACAAGGAAAAAGTAGCTTCCTAATGCCTCCCCCCGCCCGCCCCAGTGCATTTTGGCCTGCAGTTTCTGACTGATACCATAAAAAAAAGCTTCCTAATGCCTCACACATGGCACCTACACTTCAACTTGTAGTCTGGCCCCCATCCCTACCAACATTATCTCTTTCTTCTTCCACCCTCCATTCCAGCCAGGCTTGCCTCCTCATGGTTTCCCCACCCCACACTCATTTCAACTGCCCCATCTTTGCCTCTGGAACACTGACTTCCCATTTTTTCCCCCAAATATTCCCCTCCTTCAAGACTTGCCTCAAGGCCCAGTCTTCCAAGAACCTACCCTAATCTCTGCAGGCACCACAATCCTGAGCCCTGCCTCCTGAGATTTCCTCTCCTGCTGAAAGCCCCCAGCTAAACTGAGCAGTGACTCGATTCTCAACAGATGCCAGCAAATATGGGTGGTCTATTGGCTATTTAGATGAGGGCTCCCTGCTCAGAATGGGGGCCCCAAAGCTAAAACTGGACCTCCTCCCTCAGGCTGGAGTCTCCCAAGACTTACTCTGGGTCTCTCCATTTCTACTGGGGGCTGCCAAGAGTAGACAACATGGTTCCTTGTTCTGTGACACTCTGGGCTCCCTAGGACCTAAGTGCTCCCCCACGGGTCAGGGTCCTACCTCCAGAGATTTCTGCTCTTCCACTAGGGTTGCCAGGGGACCTCCCCTTTTTGTTTCAGCACCCCTCCTCCCAGGCCAGCTGACAGCGGCCGCCCACCCCAACCCAGTTTGTCATAACAACCCAGCTAGAGACAAGATGCAGAACCCCAAGGCCAGGCAGACATCTCCAAAGAAGGAAGTGATGCAGCCTCCCTGCCTCTCACAGCCTCCTCTCCCCTCCCCTGACCCCACAGCTCCAGGACTCACATGGCCCACCCCAGGCAGCCCCTTCCCCATCCCCACCACACAGCCCCAGGACTCACATGGCCCACTGCAACTTCTCATTCTTGATGGAACTGTACAGGGCCTAGGGAGGGAGGAACAAATCAGGGGAGTGTGGATCAATCCCAAGGAGAAGGCCACCATGTACCCCAATGCCAGAGCTCGGAGCCCTCCCTCCCAAATTGAGAGAGGAGATAAAACTAAGGGGGAAAGCAAGGTGTAATGACCAAGAACACAGGCTCTGGAACAGAGTTCCAGGACCCAGGCCCAGCTCTGCCACTTTAGCTGCATGGCTTCTGGCAAGTATCCATGGGAGGAACAAGCATCATAACACGTTTAACCGAGGTCAAGCATTTAGCACAGGGCATCCTGACACATGGTTGATGCACAGTAAATGGCAGCTGCCATGATTATTTTTACTGTTTTTAATGTTAAGCTGGCCAGCCTACTCAGATCCTGGGCAGAAGCAAAGCCTTGGAGGGAATGGAAAAGAGCAGCCCAAGAGGCTCTCCTTTTTCTACCCACGTGCTTTGGCCTCTTTCCACAGAATCAACCCACACATAGCATATGGGGAAACTGAGGCCCAGGGAAAGGTACTCACCCTGTCAGCTCCTTCCTTGGCTGGAAGGACTCACTGACCTGGCTTCCAATCTGAGGATGAACTGGGACCCTCCCCCAACCCAAGGAGCCTCACCAAGCCCCCTGCCCACTCACACCCTGCAAACACTAGTCTAAAAGGCAATAGTTTTAGCTTCCAATCCCCATTAACCCCAAACTCCCTGTGAGCTCCTGAACCAGTCACTTTCCCTCTGTACAGTTTGCCTGGGGAATAGTTGGGGGCCTTGGATGTGATCAGAGGTCAGAGGAAGGGCTGGGCTCCAGCAGTGATGTGGGGGACCCCCTTCTTGGGAGTGGCCTGGTACATGGGGTCCATGCCAGCACCTCGGAATGTGGGGGTGCTTCCGCCAGCCTGTCTGTGAGTGGGTGTGTCCCCAACATGTGCTTGTCAGGCTGAGTATGTGGCATGTGATGCTGTCTGCGTGTGAGCTGGGTGCAGCAGTGACGTCGGTGCCTTCACCGTGATGGACACAGCTCGTACCCTCCAGCACACCATGGTCTCTGACTCTGTCACTGCCCAACAGCCACAAGCCCAGCCAGAGGTCCTGCCAGCGGTGCCCACAGCACCCCCACGCCCCCCCACACACACACACCAGCACAACCCAGGCTCATGCACACACAGGCCCCCCAGGGTCCCAGACTCTAAACCCTCACCTCCCGCCCCCACTCTCTGGCCAGGAGGCTGAAGTGGCCACCAAAACTAACCTACAAGCCTTGTCTCCAGCCTTTCAGTTCATTCCCTGGTCCCTCTGGAGGCCCACTCTGGCCCACAGCCACACCTTGGTGCATCCCATCAGTGAGTCCTACGTCATGCTCCCACCTAGAAGACCCTTTGGGTCCCCAAACTGGTTTGAGAGGCCCACCTTGGTCCCAGGGTACCAGCCACTCCGTCTGTGCCGCCCCCCAACCCCCCAGTCCCTGCCTACTCCTGGCTGCCCATGAGCTCTGTCCCTGCCGGGAACCCCCCCCCCACAGGCCCTGTCCCCACTGATGGCTCTCTCAGGCTGCCCCCTCGGTCGCCGCGCCCTCGGCAGTCCCCTCGATCACTCCCCCAGCCTGGCGTGGGCCGCGGCCCCCAATGCCCTCACCGCCTTTTTCTTCTTGCGGCTCTGCAGGCGGCTGACCACAAGGTCGGTGTAGAGCACGGGCTTGAGGCTGCGCGAGCGCTGCGGCCAGCCGTAGCACAGGGTCTCGGCGCCGCGGTGGGTGCGCCCGTAGCGCACGGAGCACAGCGAGCGCGAGCGCAGCCGCCCGGCGCTGCTGTGGATGCTGTTGACGCCGATCATGCTGGTCCGGCGGGCGCGCCGCGGCCCCCGGCCATGCCCCCGCCCGCCCTTGGCCCCCGGACGGCCCGGACGGCCCGGAAGGCCCGCGGACTACTCCCCCGACAGCCGGCGCGAGCCGCCCGGCCTGAGCCCGGCCCGGCTCCCACCGACGCACTGAGCGCGCAGCGGCGGCGGCGGCGCTGTCGGCTCTGCAGCTCGGCGAGAGCGGGCGGTGGGCGAGGGGTGGGGGGGCGCCGACGGGGAGGGCGAGGGCTGGGGCGGGAGCGGCGCAAAATGGAGGCGCCCGCTAGAGAAGGGGACCCTCGGCGCGCCGCTACGGAAAAGGGGCCTGGAGACGGCAGTGGGGGGGACATTTGCGTGGGGGTGGGCCGCTCTGGGAACGTTGGGGGGTTCGGGCGCTGAGAGTTCCGAGGCCTGGGGCTGTGGGGTGGGCTGACCTAGTGGGGTCTGGAGCTTGCTCCCGGCTCGTCCTGGGCCGGGGTGGGGGAGAGGCTGGACCGCCTTCCCGCCGCCCTGTACACAGTCTGCGGCGCAAGCTGGATGCAGCCACGGAATTGTCCTGGCCTCACCCAGCTCAACGACCCGCAGATACGCCAGCACCCTGATATACCCAAACTCACCCAGGTCTCAGGCATACACCCCAACCAACCAGACGCACCACTCACATTCACCAATTCAGATGTACACCTCAAAGTATACACGCTTTAACTCACACACACACCCCTACTCACGGACATATGTCAAAAATGACACACATCCAGTTGGTAGATTACACCCCACACACCCTAAGTCCTAAAGCACAAACACAGCCTACCTCAAACCCCTTGATACAGACACCCTAAATCATACACATACAACTCAAGCATACACCCCCAACTCGCAACACTCACTCTCTCTCCCAAACTCACCATCCCAACACCCCCCCAGCTCACAGAACGCCCAAGGACGCTCCTGGGCTGCACGTGCGTATGCGGTGGCTCAGGCACCCCTTTGTCCAACCGCGGGGGTTTCTTCAAGTGAGCCCAGGCCTCCCAAGTAAACCACCACCGCACCAGGGAGGCCAGTGACTAGGGGACCCGGAGCGCCCCTTTCCCCTACCCGCACCAGGCCCTGTGTATCTGACCCTTCAAGTGCGGGCGCCTAGGCGCGGGGCCCGCCCAAAGGAGCCAGAAGTACAGCAGCTAGTCCTAGTTTAGTGCTAATTCGCGGAGAGAACTTGGAAAGCCTTTGTCCCCCTCCAGCCCGGCTTCCCCCGCGGTCCCCCCAGCGCTGTAGTACCAGGAGGGTTTTTGCCGCGGGGGAGAGGGGGAGCCGAGTACCTACAAGCTCCGCGCCCCCCCCACCCCCAAGGAACACTGGGGGAGGAGCACCCCAGACCGCAAACGCAGGGGCCCCGCCGCCTGGTCACGTGGTTTCGGAAGCCGTTTCCCCGCCCCCGCCGCGCGCGGCCGCGCCTGCACGTGTGTGCGCAGGTTCCGGGCGAGCCTGCGCGTGAGGCTGGGGGGAGGGGGCGGCCCCCCAGCTGAGTCACGCGAGCCGGGGCACCCGCGACAGGCGGTGGGGGCCATCCGGCTCCTCCCCTTCCCCTCCCCTTCCTCCGTCTCAGCCGCCATCTGGGTCCCCTTGTCTCCGAACCAGCTCCCCCTGCTCTGCACCCCCCCACACCTTGAGCAGCTCCCTGGGGAAGTCGCCGCCATCGTTGAGGCCCTCCAGGTTCCCGATGAAGTCCCCGCAGGTCATGCGCTTCCCGATGTTCTAAGAGAGGGCGCAAAGGCCTGTGAGCTTGGGAGACCCTGGGCTATCCCAGGCGAGGAGACCCGCGGACCAGGGGGCTGGCTTCTGGGCTTCAGCCCACCCACCCCCCACTCACGTGGCCGTGGAGATCGGTGTTGAGTAGCATGAGGGCGCAGGTCAGCGTGTGGGCGCCGTCTGGGGAAGAGTTGACATTCAACCTCAGTCACCTCCCAGGGACTCTTTCCACACAGCCAATCTCTCCAGACTCCCCAGCCCACACAGATCCCTCAGCAAGGACCTCTCCATCTTTCCCGTCTCCCTCCCTAGCTCCCTAAGGCGCTGCAGGTACCCCAGCAATCACGTGCCTCCGTTATCTGTGCACTAAACACACTACCCTGAGCAACAGAATCCCACTCAAGCCAGTCACTGTCCTGCACGGGACAACTGCACATAAACACACCTGCTACCTGCCTCTTCACAACACACACTTGACCCTAGCATACACATGGAAAGATGAGTGGCATGCATACATGCTCACATTCACTCCTGCACACACTCATGCCACTATGCACGTAGAGTGCCCAGCCATCTCCCTCAGTGGACAGCAGGAACAACTCTGGGCCCCAGACCCCTCACCCTCTGAGGACAGGGAGCCAGGATTGCACTGGAAGTATCGCTGGGAAAAGTGGGCCAGCACACGCTCCCTTTCCTGGGTCTCACCCATTAAGGCCAGCTCCTTCAGAAACACCCTGAGGAGGGGGAAAGAGAGAGGAAGTCACTCCCTCCCCAGGTCCCCTTTGCAGGCAGCCTGGCCCTTGGCCCTGCCCAGCCAGCTTGAGAAGGGTCGCATCAGGGCAGCTGGGGGAGACACAGGGGCTCAGAGGAGGTATGGCTGAGGCCCTGTGCTCCAGACCTGGAGAGTGGGAGCTGCACCCAAAGAGCTCAAAACCCACCTGAGAGCTTGGTCCAGAGTCATGCCCGTGAAGACAAAGAACTTGAGATACTCGCCAGCCACCAGTTTGCTGAAGTCATTGCTGTGGACACAGCAGAGAGATGTGGGGTTACCAGAGGGAATGTCTGGGGTCAGGAAGGGGTTACCCAGAGTCCTGGGAGCAGTGGATGGAGGGGTGTGGAGGTGCTGCCCCCAGGATGCATCCCACTCCCTCCATTCTCAGTCCCAGTCCAGTGGAGTTACTTTTTGCCCAGGTGCCGGGCCACGTCAGCCTTCCTGAAGCCGTCGAGTCGGTACAGCCTCTTGGCTAAGCGTTGCGCGGCCTCTAGGTCTGCTTTCTGCCCATTGGACAAGGTGTCCGTGCTTCCCAGGGCCAGCCGCTCTGTGCTGTCCAGCTCTGAGTCTGAGTCGGACACGAGCTGGCTCAAGGGTGGCTCGCTGCCGGAGTAGGACACCAGCTCAGGAGAGGCCAGGGCCCTCAGAGGCCATCCAGACCCTCCCTCTGCCTCCAGACCAAAATAATGGAGAAGGGGAGAGAGGGACATGGGGAAGGCATTTTTCTTTTCTCCACAGAAGAGCTTTTGCAGGTTCTCTCCATTAGCCTACTCCATCATGTCTACTTTCTCTGTGGAAGTCCTGCCTCAAATCTAACCCACATCTACCTTGCCTTTGTGGGAGTTCTGGCTCCATCCCCAAAGCTCCCATGGGCCTCCATTTTCTATTGTACACAGATTCTCCATCCCCTCACTGCCCCTACTCAGAACACAGTCCTCTCCAAGAATATGGGCCAAGGTGGGAAGAATGGGCTTCCAGGGAAGAATAGTGAAGGGTCAAGCAAAGATTGGAGGCCAGCAGAAACGCCCCTAGGCTCTTCTCCTATGTCTGTCCTCCTCCCCCTTTAGGAAGAAGAGCTTCCTCCTCTCTGCTTCCCTTCCACCCAGCAAGAAGCATGCTCTGGGGTAGGGGGGATTGAGGGTCAGGGTGCACACCCCCACCCTCTTCTTCTCCCCCCTCTTCCCTTCCTACCCCAGCTGCTCTACTCTCAAAGCCACCTGTCACCCCAGAGACAGAGGCCGGAAACTCCTGGTTGCTAGGCAACCCCATCTCCCTGGCCACCCCCTCCTGTTGCCATGGCTTCCATGACTGAGAGGGTAGCTGGTGGAGGGGGGAGCAGAAAGGTTAGACTGGTGAAAGGACTTCCTGGAGAAGCGGGGAGACACCTGGCAGAGGAGTCACAGGAATTCTAAGCAGATTAGAGTTTCTGCCTGGGGAAGCAAGGGCCCTCCTGGAGAGAAAGGAGCATTCTCTGGGGACTGTTCCACCTTAAATCATGGTTTCTCAAGTCACTGGATCTGAGACCAGAGTGGGGACCATCCCTTCCCAGCCAATGGAAGTAGTCCTCCAAATGGGAAAACTGGATCTGCATCCCCTACCCATCCTGCTTGGGGTTAAGGGATACAAACTACATCCCCACACTCAGGCTCTGTCCCTTGGGTCAGCTGCTTCTGGTGTTCTGGGGCCCTGGGGACCTCAGGTCTGAGGGGCCAAAGAAATTACTCACCTGCCCAGGGGTGCTGTGCCCAGTCCAAAGCTCTCCTCCGAGTGGCATGGACTAGGGGGCTCCCTCCCTGGGGCCAGCTTGGCTCTGGCCTCTGCCTCGTCCTCCTCCCCTCTCTGTGTCCAAGGGCCATCAGCAGCAGAACTGGTACCGGAATCCGGCTCAAGAGGAGCAAGCGGGGCAGGAGCAGATGGGTCAGGCCGGGGGGCAGGAGGTTGGGGGGGCAACTCGAAGGTGAAGAAGGGGCTCTGGGTTGGGCCAGGTGAGGCCAGGGCCTCTAGTGAGGCGAGGCTGGTATAGGAGGTGCCCTTGGCCCGGTGTGACTCCAGGATGGCTTCAAACACGCAACTGAAAGAGTCAGGCCCATCAGCTGAGGGGCTGGTCCCAGGTAGAAAGGGCACAGGCGACTTGAGAGGCCCAGGGTGAGGCATCCGGGTCCCTGGCCTGCAGGGGCAGGGAGAATCTCTGATGAGGGGCACCAGCCATGCCCAGAGGGCACATCTGGGCATTTCATTGAATTCTCACACTAACTCTCTGAAAGGGATTATCATCCTCATTTCACAGCAAAAAAGAATGAGGTTCAAAGATAGGAGACCACTTACTTGAGACTGGACAATCAGGATTCAGACCTCTGACCCTGTCTGACCCTGATGCTAAAGACTCCCTGCTGCCTATCCCACCATTCCCTTCAAAAAAAGAGCCACCTGGTTCCCCGCAAGCTACTCAGTGCCCCTGGAGCACCCCAACCCTGCCCCCAGCACCCAATCCCCTTCCCCTCCCTCCCTACTAATCTCCCATTCTCCTCCTTCTCCCTGATCCGCTCCCCTCCTGCCATCCTATTTCTATTTCTGGCAACATCTTAGGAGAAGAAGATGAAGCTCCAAGCTGCAATGGGGTGTGAGACGGGAGAGGAAAGCCCCCACACTCTCTACTCTCCCACCAGTACCCAAAATCCAGGCGGATGCTCCCATATGCCCAGGCTTGATTCAGCCCTCTGGCCTCTCGCTCTGCCCCCTTTTCTTCTACTAGAACCCCTCCTGCTTCCTCTATCCTGGCTGCCCCCACCCTCCTGGGTTCTTACCTGGTGCCCCACCCCCTCCCCTAGCATTCTGCTGGGCCTCAGGCCTCTGTTCTGAATCTCCTGCTACCCACACCATACTGTCAGCACCCTCAGCTTGGTCCTGACCCTCCCAGTCCCACCCCCATCTCTATTCCAGACCCTTTGTCCCCAGCTCTGCCACTGGGCCAGTGGAAAGGAGCAAGCCACCTTCCTCTCCCACTCCCCACTCACCGGGCCCCCTCTGAGGCCTCAAACACCTCGTCGTCCACATCCTCTTCCCCGCCTGCCTCATCCTCGTCCTCGTTGCCACTGCCCAGGCTGGAACGAGGGCCAGGGCACGGGCTGGGATGAGGGGCTGGTGGGCGGGCAGTGCCAGGTGGGCCCTCAGAGCTGGGCTGACTCTCGATGGCCGAGTCAGCCTCCTCCCGCTCAGCCAGCACCTCATCGATGTCCGTCTCGCGGTAGCACCTCAGGGGCACCGTGTCCAGGTCCGTCTCGGAGTACTTGGCTGCTCGCCCCACAGCCACCCCAGAGCCCTGCCCTGAGCCCACCCCGGGTGGAGCTGGGGGGGCCTGCTCTGGGGGCTTAGCACCTGCAGTATGCATAGGCATCCAAGTCAGGAGGTTATCCAGGTTGACCCCCTGTCCTGATCCTGTTTTGGGATCACCCCCACTGCCTCATACTGGCAGGAAGTTGTTTCACTGTCTAGCAACAATCCCTCCTGCTACAAACTCAGCTTGTTCTCAATGCCAGCAGAGCTCATTTCAAACCAAGTTCTCGTCAAATAGCTTGGAGGGACCTGAAAGAGACCAACCTCTTTTCTTCTCCAAGGGATGACCCTTGAGATCCTGCCATCCCTCCCTCTACTCTCTGACTTCCTCTGGGTCCCCAAGCCAAACCTTCTCCTAGGCCTCCCCATCATAATACAGATGTGGCTTGGAGAGGCATTAGCCAACTCAGAACCCAGGCAGGGGGTGGGGGAGGTCTGAAGGAAGGCTCCCTACCAAACCCAGCTGCTGTGTGATAGGCCTTGCTCTGTTCCCCACACCTCAATCCCATGCCTTACCTGAGCTGGGGGGGTCCAAGGAGCCATAGAAGAATTCCCATTTGGCTCGAGCGATTCTCTGGGCATGAGAGGAGACTTCCCGAGGAGAAGACCAGGTATCCCCCTAAGCCAAGGAAGGAGAGAGAAACCAGACATACAAATCCACAGGAACATGGAATAGAAACAGAAATAAACACACAGAAACAGAGATGGAGGTGCAGAGACACAGAGACAAACACAGAAGGCAACAGGGAAACAGATTCAGGACCCATGGAAGGATTCAGAGTGAATAACAGACAGGCCCAAATGCACAGAGCCAGGCCTTGTCCCTTCACTGGGGCTCTGGGGCCCAACGGGGCATCACATACCTGGTTCAGGAGTCCAGTGTCAGCAGGTCCTTGGAATAGTGTGGCCAGGTGCTCAGGGGGACCCCCTAGCCCATTTGGGAGAGAGGAATAAAGGCCATCTGCCCCAACCTGGGATGGGGCTGGGGGCCCAAGTGAGGGGCCTCGGCTGCCAGGCAGGGCTGAACCTCCTCCGGCTGGGAGCGGGTCTGACGTGGATGCCTCCAGCCGCAGCTTCCGGTTAGAGCCAGGCCCAAGTGCTGGGGTGGGCCTGGGAGGAGAGACCCTACCCAGGTCCCAGCTCCGGCTCAAGCCTCCGGGAGCAGGTAGCCCGTTCAGTGGCTTCACGCTGGCCTTCTCCACAAAACGGAAGATGACCACAGAGCTCCGGGCTCCTGGTGGGGGCTGCCCAGTGGGTGAAGAGGGTGCCCAGGGTGAGAGAGCAGCATGGGGTGAGGGGGGGCCACGCAGGGGCGTACAAGGTGCTGTCACACGTCCCAGGTCCCGGCCCCGGGGGCCTGGACCTGCCACCCGCCGTAGCAGGGAGCCTGTGCTGCCATACATGCTGGCTGGGGGGCTCTGGGGCACAGGGCCTTCGGGCAGCCAGCGGCGTGGGCATCGTGGTGGGGAAATGGCACAGTCGCCTTCTGAGCAGAAGCGCATGGCACCTTGGGCCATGCTGGGGCCGGGGGTCAGGCTGGGGGGGCAGGGATGGCGAGGCCAGGTGGGAAGTGAGGGGGCAGCATGCTCTTCAGACAGGCCTGTAAGAGAGGAAGGGGAATAGGAGGTGAACTGCGGGGGAGATGGATGGGCAGGAGAGCCAGGATAGGGCAGGGGAAGCTGGCTGGGGCCTCTGAGCACCAGGGGTCTAGTTCACCCTGGGAATATGGGATCACTGATCCTGCCCAGGGGGTGCTCTGGCCTCCTGCATGGGCTACTTCCACAGAGGCCTGAGGAGAAAAACTTCCCCCCAAGGGACCCCTGGCCTCTCTCCTTCTGTGCAGGACCCTGAGCATCTCAGGGAGGAGAGGAAACTATTTCAGAAGTGGGGTGATCCCAGAGTTCCTGTAGCACTTTGTAACTGCTTCTGGTGGGAGAGAGGCTGGTACCCCACCCACTGGACCACAGGTGCCAGCCAGTCATCACTACCATACAGCCCTGGGCCCCCACAGTCCCTCTTAGGGAGGCCCTTCTCTCAGGGAGGGGGAACTCAGGCTCACTGGAAGGAGAGGGAGGAGGAAGGGAGGGTTATGTAGGGACAATGAGGGCCTGAGAGGCACAGGGCAGAGGGAATGAGAAAGACCTGAACAGAGGCTCCTACCCCCAAAGCATGCTGAATGTGAAAGGGCCGTTCTTGTCCTCCACACAGGTACAGACACACACACACAATACACACAGGCATGCGTGCATACACACACACAGGCATACATAAGGACAAATACTCCTGTGTACAGTTATTCACAGGCAACACCCTCTGGCACACAGACACAGGCACACACATATACTGCTCAAAGACACACCCTCACACACAGTCACAAGTATGTGTGTAATGGAAAGGCACATGCTTGTTTTACACACACAATCATACAGATGGGAACACACAAAAGAAATATCAAATATACACACAGGCCCTCACTCTCCGCTGCACACAGAGACACAGGTATATCAAGACACTCAGAGACCTACCAGTGTACAATCGCACCCAAATACATACTCAAGCAGGGACACACACACCCTTCCCCTCTACCCCCCATCAAGGTATAGGACAGATTTTGTCCAGCCCAAAAGGGAGCCCAAAGAGGTAATGGGGCCTCTGGTGGCAATACAGAGTAGGAGCAGAAGTCAGGAGCAGCAACCCTGCCAGGCAGGTTCCAGAAGCTCAACCGCGGCCCACCGCGGCCCCTGTGCAGCCCCGCCTGGGAGCCACCTCAATACTCACCGCTGCTCGCCAGGAGCTGGGGCCGAGGAGAGGCAGGGGAGAGGCTGGGCCCAGCTCAGCGGTGCAGGCAGAACGGCTCACTCTCGCTCCCGGCCCGCCCGCATCTCAGTCCCTCCTCCTACCCCCTACGCGCCACTCAGGCGGCGCTAATCCCCCCCCCCCCCCGGGGCTCTGAGCCCCAGGAGCTGCCCCCCGATTACGCTTCGGCTGGGCTCTCCCGCCAACCCGAGACCCGCCCCTAACGAGGGTGAGGGGGAGTATGGAACCCCTCACGTGCCCTACCCCACTCGTGTCCACGTTGCTTTCACCCACCGCCCCTGAACCGTACGCAGGGCCCAGCTGCACACGCGTGTCCTGCTCTAGACCCCACGCGTGTCCCTAGGCGGCTGCCACATGACCTGTTACATGCCACACGCGCTCCCGCCTCCACGAGCACGCGGCCGCGCTAAGCGGAAGGTATAGGAGTAGAGAGGACCCGCCCCCCACCCCCCAAAACCCAGAGACCGTCAACTTAATGGAGGGTTCTGGGGAATACCACTTCGACCCGTCCGGCGTTCTGCGTTTCGGATCCAAGAGACCCAACCCTGACTGTCTACACAGGGTGCAGTAAGAAGGATGTTAGTCAGACTTAAGGAAGAACTTCCTTGGTGCCTGAATTAGGTGTCCCACCAGCCTGGGGTAACAGGTTAGACAAGCTGACTCAGGGACTGGAGGAAGTATGGGGAGGCAACCCTTTTCTCGCTTGTTCCCTTGGCCAGGGTAGAAGGGTGCCCTTGGCCCGGCTATTTTAAGAAAGCGCCGCTCGAGTTTCTATGGCAACTGCTCTCCTTGTAAGGACAGGGCAGGCAGGTGGTGATTTCAGAAGGAAGAAGGGGTCTGTTGGGGCGGTCAGGGGACGCGGGGACGTGCGAGGCGGGGACGTGCGAGGCGGGGACGCGCGGGGCTCACCGCGGGGAGGGGCGGCGCGGGTTCTGCGTGGTGCTGAAGGGGACAGCGCCAGATTTGTCGCACTGCGCAAGCGCAGAAGCGCGAACAAAGCAGGGAGGGGGAGGCGGCGCTCCGCGGGACTTGGTGCGCGCCCACGTGGCTCTCTCCTGGCGAGGTCAGTCCTCCCATCTATCCCCTCCCCAGGGAGCTGAGGAAGAAGAGGAAGCAAGTCCCTCACCCAATCTGACCGTCTTCTGGTCCTTTCTGTTGCTGGCCTCTCCCTTCTCGCCGCGGTGAGAGGGATTCTGGGAAACCAGCTTGCCTGGGTTCTCTCTCCCGGACTCTCTTGACCCTGCACAAGGCACTTCCTCGCCAGGGCCTCCGTTTCCCTATCATTAAAATGGAGTGACAGCACATCCCTGTCCACCTTGCCAAATGCCAGAAATCCTGATGAGATAATGAACAAGAAGGAGTTTTCGTTATGAAGAGACAGGTAAAGCGGTTGCACTGAGGGATCGCGCAACTCTGATGGATCGCGCATCTCCTAGAGATGGCTGTGTCGTGCCACTGAGGCCCTCGGCGTCCTCCTACCTTCTCCCCTCCCATCCTACATCATGGAGGATGAGAAAGCACTGTGCAAGGGGTTCCCGAGAAAGGACCCTGGAAGTAGGGTCTGGGACTCGGTGGGATGACTGCCCAGAGGCTGAACCTATAGGTCTGGGACGTCACTGGCACACGGAGGGCTCAGCTCCAGGCCTCCCAACGAAACCGCCAAGCCTGTAGACAAGAAGCAGTACTCCCGCAGGCTGAACTGCGTATTCATTCTTTTCAGGTCTCTGGATCTTCGGGGGGAAGGAAAGGGACCCGGTTGGGATATAGTCCTTCTTAGCCATCTTTTGTCTATCTCTTCAGGTGTAATCCTGGGTAGCACTGTACTTCGCAATTAAACAGGAATGGGCAAGTTTGCTTGATGAAGAAAAATTCTAGCTTCGTCTCATTCATTCATTCATTCAACAATTACCTATTGAGCACCTACTGCATGCCAGGTAGCAAGGGCCTGGATAGTTTCTCCCCAATTTTCAGTCACTAAAAGCGACTAGGGGGCGGGGAAGGGACCTGACTCCACCCCTTTTGCGTTTGGCCTTGTGTATTCTTCCATCACCCCTTCACTCAGAGGCGGCCACTGCCCCAAGATGAAATTAGAAGTCAGTCTCCGCCGTCCCTCGCTTTCCCAAACCCCGGGCCTCAGGCCCTGTAGCCGAGAAGGCGAAGTCTAATGTTTCACCTTCCGCTTGCTCTGCCTCAGGCTTTCGGATAGGGTTCTTCAGTGAGACGGCACTCGATTGAATCGGTCTGTCTCTACAGCCCAAGGAGGCGGGCTTTCTGCGGCCACTCCGAGGCCGGTGTGAGGAGACCTTGTTGCGCAAGCGCATTAGGCAGCCGATGGAGCCACCGATGGAGCCGTCCGGAGGGGAGCAAGAGCCCGGAGCCGTCAGGTACCGAGGACCGAAGGGGCCGAGGGTGGGGAGAGAAATCTGGGGGAGGGGAGCTGAGCGGGGTATGGGGGCTGCTCCTGGGAGCCGGAACACAAGAGCAGAACGAAGGCGGACTCGCAAGTAACAGATCAACCCCGGGACGCTGCCGCCAACGCCTCTTTACCCGCAGGCTCCTGGACCTGCCCTGGGAAGACGTGCTGCTCCCACACGTCCTAAGCCGGGTCCCGCTGCGCCAGCTGCTCCGGCTGCAGCGTGTCAGCCGGGCCTTCCGGGCGTTAGTGCAACTGCACCTGGCGGGGCTGCGCCGCTTCGACGCCGCTCAGGTGAGCTGGGGGCCGGAGCCCCGCCCCCAGCCCATCCCCCAACACTGCTGGCCACCCCTCCGGGCCCCTGGGACCGCTAGGCCGTCCCGCAAGCGATTCACGGAGCAGGGAGTGCTGCCCAAGGACGGGACCCTGGGAGCGGCTCAGAGGGCGGGTGGGTCCTCTCCCGGGGGGCGGGCGGCCGCCGGGAAAAAACTCAGGGGGGGGCAGGAAGCACCCGTCCCGCCCGGGGCGGGCTGAGTCGGGGCGCCTCCCCGCCCACAGGTGGGTTCGCAGATCCCACGGGCCGCACTGGCCGGGTTGCTGCGGGACGCCGAGGGGCTGCAGGACCTGGCGCTGGCGCCGTGTCACGAATGGCTGTCGGACGAAGACCTGGTGCCGGTGCTGGCGCGGAATCCGCAGCTGCGGAGTGTGGCGCTGGCCGGCTGCGGGCAACTGAGCCGCCGCACGCTGGTGGCGCTGGCCGAGGGCTGCCCCCGCCTGCAGCGTCTGTCGCTCGCGCACTGTGACTGGGTGGACGGTCTGGCGCTACGCGGCCTCGCCGACCGCTGCCCGGCCTTGGAGGAGCTGGACCTCACCGCCTGCCGCCAGCTCAAGGACGAGGCCATTGTGTACCTGGCGCAGAGGCGTGGCGCCGGCCTCCGCAGCCTCTCGCTGGCCGTCAACGCCAATGTCGGGGACGCCGCAGTCCAGGAGTTGGCTCGCAACTGCCCGCAACTCGAGCACCTTGACCTCACCGGCTGCCTCCGCGTGGGAAGCGACGGCGTCAGGTGCTTGGGCATGGGGGGCACCTGGCTGGGGAGTGGGGCTGTAGTTGTCAAGGGGCAGAACTGGGAGGGGTCTGGATCTTCCTGCTACCACGGCACCCCTATTCTGGGCAGAAAGGGCCTCTAGAATTGCCTAGGACAGAGAGGCCACACACTTCAAAAACTTTTAAAACCAATATTTACACATCGGGAGATTTCAAAGTCAGATTTCTGACTTCTCTTAAACCGGGGGAAAATCTTGCAACCCTGGGCGGGGCCAAGGAGCAGGTTCCCCCAAGAAATCTCCAGTTCACTGGAGGAATTGCGTGTGTGACCCCAATCCAGACCCCCTCCCTCGTGTATGGTGGAAAAAAGTATGCCCAGCCTGGAGAGACAGGGACTCTGCTGGAGCCAGTCGGAGGCGGTGGGCCCCGCCCCCTCCGTGGGCGTGGCGTCCTCACGCCCCTAGCCTCACCCCGCTCCCTCCCCAGGACACTGGCCGAGTACTGCCCTGCCCTGCGCTCGCTACGGGTGCGGCACTGCCACCATGTGGCTGAGCCCAGCCTGAGCCGCTTGCGGAAGCGTGGCGTGGACATCGACGTGGAGCCGCCACTGCACCAGGCCCTAGTGCTGTTGCAGGACATGGCAGGCTTTGCACCCTTTGTCAACCTCCAGGTCTGACCGTCTGCCGGTCGGGGCACAGCTGGACTGTGTGGTGGGGACCTGACTGTGAGCTGTAGGGAAACTGGACTGTGGGGGCCTCTGGTGAGGGGCCAGTGCCCTGCCTCACTCTGGAGCTTCAAATAAAGAGCTTTTTACCCATTCTTGCCTGGCAGCTGCTGCCCTGTTGAAGACAGGGATGTTGGGGTGGGAAGGTCAGACAGAGTACCCCATCCCTGAGGCAGAAATGACCAGAATGCACTCACACCTTCCCCAGGGCCACCTTTACTGTGCCCGTGAACAGCTTAGAGAAGTTAATACTGTGGTGCAGGAAGTAGAGAAGGGGGACAGGAGTTAGGGAGGCCCCTTTGTGGGGGTCTAGGGCTCCTGCATCCCTCTGGCAGAGCGCATGCCTCAGTGGAAGCGGTACTTTCTGGCCGGCTTGAGGTTGATGTATGTGGCCTTCATCTCCTCAGCCTCAGGGTTGCGCACGTCTTTGAATCGCTCCCCTTTGGTGCTCACTACCTGGTTGTCGATGTAGCGGATCAGCTTCTTGGGAGCCTGTCAGGCAGTCAGACAGTGAGTGGCAGAAGCCAGGAGACCATCCCACTCATTCCATACCCCTAGCAGCCCCAGCCCTCTCACCTCTCTGGGAGCCATGGGCCGGTGAATCTTCTGATCATCTGCGCTATCCACCATCATGTACCTGCCAAAAACTGGCTGGGTGAAGCTCTCGACTCCCTGAGAACACCCTCTGGGTCCCAGCCCAACCCAGCCCAGCCCCGACTCACTTCTGCAGGATGAAGGACTTCAGCTCATCCTTTTGGGGACCTCTGAGGCACCTGGGCAGGTCCTATAGAGAGGGGAGGCCTGGTCTAGGCCCTGAGGCACCAGCAGGGGAAGCAGATGAGGATAGGCTAGAGGGTAGGGGCTTAACACCAAGGTGGAATGCAGCTGAGGCCAAATGGTGGGGGAGGAGGGAGCCAGGCCTGAGTCCTGGCACTGATGGGGAAGGATGGGGGAGGATACCTGGTTGGGGCCATCCCAGGCTTGGGGTCCCTCTTCCTTTCCCTCTACCAGCATCTGCACAGCTTCTTCCAAGTCCCCCCGAGCTTTCGCCAGCACCCACTGGGCCTGTCCCACCGAGCAGGTGGGGAACATCTCCAGGAGTACATCTACCCCTGGCAGCAGCTCCTCCTCAGCACTGGCTGCCTGTGAGCACAAATGTTGACAGGAGGCAGAACTTCCTCCTTTCCCACCCCCTCATTTCCTCATCAGCACCTTCCTCTACCAGTACCTTGTCTTGGGTGTCCCCGGCAGCAGTGGGAGAAGACCTGATCTCTTCTTTTAGCTTTTCAGGTCGCTGCAAGGGTTCTGGGGAGATGGGCACCTGTTCTTGGACGCCAGAGCTCTGTGGTTGCAGGTTCTCTTAAAGGGGCAGAGAAAGCAGCAGGTTTGCCAGGGCTTTGGGCAGAATTATGAATTACCCAAGTGCCCAGATTCCCAAACTCACCTTTGTTTCTGGCATCACTCAGCTGCCCTGAGAGCTTCTGCATCATGTCCCCTATTGTGCCCCTGAGAGGACAAGGAGGGTAGTGAAAGGATGGCTCTGCCTACCCCCCACAGCCAGCCAGTCCCCCTGCTCCTCTTGGTCCCAGCCAGGCCCCACCTGGGGATGTGGGCAAAGCCAGGCACATAGGCCTCCATCATCTCAGTGAAGGCCTCCATGTCGAAGTTCTCTTCCGATGGGCCTGAGGGGCCCAGGTCCTCCAGGACCCCAAGAACATAGGAGAAGATGACCTCATCCAAGCCACTGCAGGGAGGGGACAGGATAAGACCTGGGTAGGACACTGGATCCTCCAGCACCCCCAACTAGCCTAAGACTCCTGCCCCCAGCTTCATGGGAACCATGAGCCAGACCTCAATCCTAGAGGCCAGAGATTATCCCACCCACCCTCAGAGATTTTGTTTCCCATCTGTCCAACAAGGGTGACAGGGACAAGATGAGGGGTAATGCCTTCCCAGCAAATCATGATCAGCCCTCCCCCACCTCAGGAACAAGGCTGAGTACTTCCCACCCATCTTTCCAGTGGCCAGGGCCTGGAGACTGGTCGGCAGCTCCAACCCTGGCCTTGGCATGACCCTTCTTGGGGACAGCTGCCTCTACCTGAGGTCGGCCTCTGGGAGGTGCGTCTGGACAAAGGCAAGGAGGGCTGCACTGACAATCCTCTCCAGCTCCATGCTCTCTCCTCTTCTGAAGGGAAACAAGACAGAGGATTGCCAGGCCCTCTTCTCCCTGTCCCCACCCTTTTCACTGGACCTGGAGGCGGCCAGCTCCTCCCTCACAGCCTGTTGTGGAACCATCTGTTGATGTTGCCCTTAGCTCCTAGCTCCCCAGCCCTCCCTTGCTCCCCCAAGCAGAGCCATGGCCCCCTCACTGCCCCTCTCCACCTCCTCCAGTCTGAGGACAGGGCAGGGCACTGTCTCTCCAGAGAAGGGCCAAGTGGAGTCTGTCGTTCCCCACCCTCACCCCTCCACCCTCCTCACTCCCACCTCTCACAGCAGGCCCAGACCCTTTGGCAAGAAGCCGAGGTCTTGGGGTCACATACCTCTTGGCTGAGGAATCCCACCATCGAGGGGGCCACCTGGGCCACAACTCTGACCACAAGGGGCCCCATTGTCCAGCCCCCCAAGGAGCAGGCCTCAAGACTGAGCCCAGCCTTTCCCCCATCCAGAATGGGCCACCCACCCTCTGCACAAAGGGGCTTTTCTGGCTTTGGGGCCCAGATGGAAGGGGAAGTCTTTAATGAATTCTCTCCTCCTGCCCAGTCCCTGCCCTTCCAGCAGCACAGGACTCTCTACAAAGGACTTTCACATTCTCTTCCTAAGGCCTATGGAGCCCTTGCCTACCTCTCCATCCACACCACTCCCTCCTCGCTCACTCCATTCCTGCCCGCCCCACCTCCCCGCCCCCAACCTCCTTGCTGTTCCTCAAACTTGAAAGCTGCTTCCTGCCTATATCCCCCAGATACCTATAAGGCTCATTCCCTTACTTCCTCCAGGGCTCTGCCCAAATATCACCTCCTCGGAGAAACCTTCCCTGACTAACCTATCCAAAACAGATATTCACTCTACTCCTAATGCCTTATCCTGCTTCATTTTCTACATAGAACTTCCTATAGCTTAATGTTATTTTATGTTGCTCAATAAATATTTATTGACTTATTTAATTCCCACCTACCTGCTTTTGACTCCCCAAAGCCTGTGTTTGGCAGTCAGGAGCATGTAGGTGGTAATAAATGGCTCCAAATCCAGAAGGCAAAATACCTGTTCATCATCTCACTCAAGAGGCTCAGAGGCACCTCAAATTCCACCTGCCCCAAACTCACAATATCTTCTCTGATCTGTGCCCGCCCCCCAAATATGCACCTCCTCCTATTTCATCGATTGACAATGATTCATTCACTCAGCTGCCAAACCTGAAACTTTGTGATGTCCTGTGATTTCTCCCTCTCTCACCTCCACTTGCTATATCCAATTACCAAATCCTATCAAATCTATTCCCTTATTTTTCTCCACTCTCTTCAGTTCTCCCCATCTCCAGTCTGGCTTCTGCTTCAACATCTCCACCAAAATGTCTCATGCTAGTCACCAGTTGCTTTTTCAGGTTTTGGTCTATTAGGCTGAACCATATGAGTTCACCGATTTTGCCTGTTTTTTATTAAAAGAAAAAAAAAATCTTATGGTTTTGCCTAATATTTGCCCGTCAGCAGCATGAAGCTTGGTTTCTGAGACATCACACTCTCCTGCTTCCCTTCTTCTTCTCTGGCCATTTCTTCCCAGGTTCCTTCTCTGTTCCCCTCTCCTCTGATCTCTAAATGTAGCAGTTCCTCTGGCTCAAAGCTGGTCCTCCCCGCTCCTCACGCTGCCGCTCCCTCTCTGGAAGATCTCATCTGGGCCCATTACTTTATGTGCCAACTCTATGTTGTCCAATTCTATTGTCCAGTCCCTTTCCCTGAGCTACAGGCTTGTCCATCTACAACCATGACACCTCCACGATGACATCATACCAGGCATCATACATGTCCCAAACTGACATTCCCCCAAGTTCTTTACTTCTCCAGTCCTCAGTAAACACACAAATCCATGTCCACGCACCCAGCTATTCATGCCAGGAGTCTGCAAGTTATCCTCAACACCACTCTGTCCTCCCCACATCCAATCAGTTGCCAAGCCCTGTCCATTACTTCTCAATCACACCCATTTCTCTCTATCTCAACTTCCACTGGTCCATCTCTTGTCCTAAGTACTGCAAAGCACTTCTGAATGCGTCTCCCCTCTACCATCTTTCCCTCAACAACCTATTCTCCACACCATAGCCATTGTGAATTTTACAAAAAAATCATGTTATTCTTCTGCTTATAATCCACTAGTGGCTTCTCACTACCCTTTGGATAAGTCCAGATTCTTGTGACCTCGATTCAGGCCTTATCTCTGCCTCTATTTCTCATCATGCATCACACCCTCCCTGGGTCACTTCCCTTCAGGCTGATTTTCCTTTTAGTTTGCCAACATTCAAGCTATTTCCTGGCAAGGACCTTTGCAAGAATTGTTTCCTATGCCTAGACACCCTTCCACCTCCACCCTTTCACTTACCTAACTCCCTTCTCACCTTTCAGGTCTCAGTTCAGAATTTTCTTCTTCAAGGGATGCTGTCCCTGACCCTCTAGAACTGGTTTGGTCCCCCACCCCCAACCCCCAAAATTACACTCTCATTGCAGACTGCACTTTCCCTTACTTAGCAGCACCTTGCACAGCTATAATTAATTATTTGAGCAATGTTTAATGTTTCTTCCATTAAACCTAGCTTATTCACCAATGTATACTCAGTGTCTCCCATGATGTAGGCACTCAGTAAACAGTTATCCCCAGGTGAAGAAACTGAAGCTCAGTGGGTTTAATGACTTGCCCAAAGTCTCATGGCTTGACTGTGATAGAGTCAAGATGTGAATCCAGGTGTCCTAGTTCAGTGTATATTCTAGGGGCTACTCTGGGATGGGAGGTGGGGTGATATCAAGACTCTATGTGGGGGAAGCGGGTGTGGCTCAGTGGATAGAGCCCCTGTTTACCATATGGGAGGCCCGGGTTCGCGTCCCGAGGCCTCCTTGTGAGGGCACGC
>JAQZBX010019569.1:0-25384 GCA_029593785.1 Cabassous unicinctus | reverse complement strand
GCTCCAAGGTCTCATGGTTTTTAGTGGGAGCACTGACCCCCATCCTCTGGACTCCAGTCCTGTCCTCTGTCCACCATAGTATCCTGCCACTTCCAAGTGTGTGTGTGTGTGTGTGAGTGTGTGCATGTATGTGTGTGTGATGTGTGCAAGCCTGAGCAGTCTTGTTTACAAACCCCCGAGATGCTGGACTGAACACAGGAAAACCACAGGGACTGGGCTCTGGGTCAGCTGTGATGTCTTAGACAAACGAACCTTAGTTTTCATCTAGGTAAAATAATGGGCATCTCGTGGGGTTGTTGTAGGGCTTAGAGAAAATGTAAGCAGACCTAGCCTAAGGTCCACCACTGCTTCCAGGCAATAAACTGCTAATATCTTGTGTAAATGATACTGGCCTGTGTGCAGAAGCCTACCTGTTTACAGACAGTAAGAGAGCAGCCTGGCTCAGGGCCAAGGGCTGCCATCTTTGTCCAATTTCAATAGGTCTTCAGGTATCTTCCACAGAGCCTTTGACTACATAAAACCAAGTCCCACTTCTTTTCCTTGCCTTTCTAACTCATCAAAGCCTGTTCTCTAATTCCTCACAGGCATCTGCTGATAGATTTGCTAGTGAAGTGCAAATGTAGATAATTTAAGGTCTGTGTCAAATGACAGAGTGCTGGTTATTTGGGAGCACTGAGATGCCTGTGGTGAGTTAGTTTATACTCTTGGTAGGGTGACTGAGATCAGATGGCAGGTCCTGGGGGTGGTGGGTCAGGCAGGTAACAGCAGCTGAGCTCCTCCTAGGATCAGGCTCTGTACAAACAGTTCTCACTGAAACCACACAAACAATCACGTGGGTAGGCATTATTTCCATTTTACATATGACTGAGGGGATGTTAAATTAATTGTCAAAAGCCATCCAAGAGCTGAGATTCAAGACCAGTCCTGCCCGGCTTGCAAGTCTGTGCTCCTTCCACTACCCACAATCGAGCCTCTCCATCTCCAGTACGGGTGGGCTCCACACAAAGGTCTACAGGTGTGTGTACATCCCTTGGAATCCAAGAGGCTGAGGAGAGAGAAAGCTGGGCTGGTCCAGAGGGAGGCAGCCTGGGGGTGCACTAGACAGCTGACTCCCCCTATTGGCTTCCTTCCTGCACCCCCTCCTGTCGGTTGAGTTCTGCCCTGGCCTCCTGCCCAGCCTCAGCTCTGGCTTTCACCTCTTCTGGGGCATTTCTTCAAGCCAGGGTAACTGAGACCCATGGCCCATGGAGGCACGTAGCAGAGGATGTGCCAGGGGAGAGGCAGGATGGGGCAGGGGCGACTCCAGCAGAGCCCAGAATCCTCTGCTGTGTCTCGTCTGCTCAGGGCAGTGTCCCTGAGCTCTTTGGCAGCTCCTTCCAGGTTGTGAGGCAAGACAGAGCCCCAGGCGTAGCGGGTGTTCAATTTTAGCATCAGCTGGACCTAATTAGCTTTGATGGGGGGCCAGGTTCTTTCACAGGGGACTCCATTGCTCCAGGGAACCTGGCAGGAATGCTCATCATTCCAGAAACCGGGAAGGAGCTGGCTCTCTCCCTTTTGGCCTTGGGGCTGTCCTCTCTTCAGATGAAGCCCTTCCAGGCCCCGCCTCCCATGAAGCTGAGGGCTGGGGTGGAGCCCGAACTTTCTTTTCCCTCAGGAGCAAAGCAGCTGTGGAATCAATACCTGGAAAGCAGTCACATGGAAATCTGGAGCTACACGTCAGAACGTCACACGTCAAATAACTTAATTAGGTAATCGTGTGAAGAAGGTTTCATGTAAAGTCTGTACCAAGAGTGTGAGGGACTGATCCAGGAGGCCGTTTCGGCCTGCCCTGCCTCGGCCCCACCCAGCCACAGGCCCCCAGACCTTCCACTCTTGCAGGATCCATCTATCCAAGGCCCCAGGCAATCCTCACACTGGGAGTAGGCTAAGGGCCCCCGGAGAAGCTCTGAAAACAGTATCTGCCTTAGTCCCCTGTGCAAACCCTGCTGGAGTTGCAAGGACACTCTGCCCTGAATGCCCACCAAATGCGCACAGCTCCTCATTCTAAGAGGCGGCACAGGGCAGTGGTTACCTGCCCACACTGTGGTTCAGGTGAGTGGGTCTGAGTCCCGGCTTTGCCAGTTATTACCTGTGTGACTTTAGGCAAGTCATTTCCACGTGCCTCAGTTTTCCCACCTGCAAATGCGATGATAATAGTACCTCTCAGGGTGGCTGTGATAATGAAATGAGTTACTATATGCAAAGACTTTTGAAAAACACCTGGCTTGTAGCAAGCTATTGGTATCATTGTGATTTTCTTCTGGGTCTAGTTCATCTGTAGGTTACCTGCTGGGATGGCTGCATGTCTGTTTTTCATACCTTCTTCTACCCCCGCCCAGGGCCGGCCGGGTTTCCCAGGCTCAAGCAGTTGGCAGGGCCCTGTTTCCACCCCCCCATGGACCCATAACTCCACGGCAGGTCCCTGCCTATCACTGACCCCTTGGAGAACCCTTCAGTGGGGCCTGGCTCCGAGTCTGAAACGGCTCCCCACTAATCCAGCCCTGCAGGGTGGTGTGAAAAGTAAGGTCTTGCTCTTCGTTGGGCAGAAACACTGGTCAGATCCCCTACCCCAGCCCTTCTACTCTTTTGCTGTCACCCACCATGAGGTCCAGAGGCTACACATTCCAGCAAGTGGGGAGAATATGCTTGGATTATTGTATACAGGTGCTTTTTTATCCCTCTCAATTATTTGCATTCATCTTTCATGGCCCAGCTCAAATGCCCCCTCTTTGGTGAAGCCTTCATTGATTGCCACAGTCAGAATTCTGGCCCCACCAATGTTAGCTGTGCCATCTCTGGCCACCTCATTCCTCAGATGTAAAATGGAGATACAGGAATCAACGTATCCTTACCATTGGATCCATGAGCCAATGGATACAAAGGCCTAGCTCCCCTCCCCTTCCTGTCCTTGCCAGGCATAGGAGATGGAGAGTCACCAAGTGAGTTGATTACCTGGGAATCTACAAAGCCTATAAAATCAAGCTTTTCCCTGGAATGGGCCTTCCCCTCCTCTACCTGTGGAATTCCTATTCAACCTTTGAGGGCCAGTTCGAATGTTACCTTGGGAAGTGTCCCAACTGCCCCCAGAGAAAATAAAGTTTCTTCTCCCCTGTATTCCTGCAATGCTTTGTCTCAATTAAATCTCTTATTTCAAGTTTTATCATAGACACTTGGGCTCATGCTTGTCTCCTCACTGTGCGGCTGAATTGCTTAAGGTCAGGAACCAGATTTTGTTTTTTGGGGTAACCTCACAGGGTCTAACACAATGCCTGGCACCTAGGAGTTGCTCCATAAATGTTCGTTCACTCGTATTCTATCATGGTGTAGTCCCTGGATTCTGGAGTGAGCTCTGAAGGCAAATTCTGCCTTCATGAACATGTTGCATGTGCAGAATCCTGACCCTGATGATAATGTATCTGGAACCAATGACAGAATCCCAAAGCTAGTCCACAGAGTCCTGTGGAGTGGGGGATCCCACAAACCCTTGGGAGTGGGATGGGTTCACATCTCCCTGAGATCACAGCTGCGAGCTGGTGGAGGTAGTGAGCCAGGCCTCAATGGCTTCAGAAAACAGTGGCTTCTGGAAGAGCCAAATCCCATTTGGTTGCATAATACTGGGTTTGGTTTACCTCTGCTGTGAAAAGTGTTGTATGTTCAGTGACGCAAACCTTGGTAAAAAAAATTGCAAAGTGTATATGTATAGTATAATCCTACATTGATCAATTCTTCCTTCCTTCTACAATAGTAACTGAAGGAAAATAAATACCAACACTTAACCAGTTCTGGTTTTATGCCACACCACCCTCACAATGATTATTTGAGGTAGGTGGCATTATTGCCTCCATCTCATAAATGTGGCAATTAAAGCTGAGAGGATGAGTAACTTGCCCAGGTTGAGGGAATTAAAATTCAGCACTGACTGCAAAGACCTCGTTTTCCCCACACGATACACAAAGCTACTTTCCATCTGCGAGTCGACTACTTGCCAAGAACTAGTCTCGAATACACCGATGGCTATGACATGCTCCCTGAGCCCTCAAGAAATCTATATTCTAGTAGGAAAGGTTGCTACACAAATAATTAAAAACATAAAGCATGAAAAATAAAACTATAAAAGAGAAGCACAAGTAATGGACCGTGGGGACGTAGGGGAGGAAGCGATCCGTTCTGCCTCGGGTGAGGGGAGCAGAGAGGGTTCCACAGAGAAGCTGACAAGGTGGGCTTCTCCAAGATGGGCCTTGGAGGATAACTGGGATTTTGATGGGTAGAGAAGGAGGAGGTGGGCATTTGAGGCAGAGGGGGCAGCACGAGGAAGGCCATGGAGGAGGAAAACACCTGATGTAGTTGGGGCATGGAGAACAGATCAGCACGGCTACAGTTTGGGATTGTAGAGTATGAGCTGGGCTGTGACAGCCTTAGAATGCTCTGTCAAAGTGTTGGGTTTCATTCTTCAGGCCCTAGAAGGCTGCTGAAAGCCTTGGAGGAGGGAAATGGCATGAGCTCACTTGTACTGTGCAGCAGGGGGGACCTGGAAGGACATTTCTGAAAAGGAACTAGGAGTAAAAAGGTACTTTTCAGAAATGTAGCATCAGCTCCCCAAAGTCTCAGTGAGTACTGGTTTCAGGGACGAGAAGGAGAGGATAGGAGTCTCTTTCCTGTTGAAAGTGGCAGGCTGAAGACCAGAACTGCTATGGAGACTCAGTGGGGTGGCTCCCCATGGGATTGCAAAAGCTGGCACAACTGCTGTAGCCACACTGTGTGGGGCTGGCCTGAGTGACAAGTACGTGTCTTTTTCAGCAGCCGGACACCCCCATCAAGACAAGGTTTGCTGTGCTCTGCTCTGCCGAGGGTATCAGCAGGACCAGGAAAGGAAGAGAAGAGCACAGGGGCTCCCTGTGATTGGTCTGCAAAGCTCATTCCAAATGCTGGCTTCAAAATGGGAAGCTTGTTTTTCCAAATTAACTAAAGCTGTTCTAGATCCATGAGTACATGTTGCTCATATAACACATGATCTATAAATGCAGATTTACAAATTCTCTATCGATGTGAATTACAACGGTGCATAGTACATGGTATATTTACATATTCTAACACAGATGAAAACAATGTTACATTACAGATAATAAGACCAGACAGCTCTTTAATCATCAGTGCTAGAACTATGTATTTATAATCACCAGGAACCTTGCACTGAGGACCCTTTGGAAATCCTCCCATGAAAAAAAAAAGAGGTCTCTTTAGAAAACTGCCCTGAAATTCCTTGGCTCTGGGAAAGAAAATGCAGTGCCAAATTTGTGCCTAATAAAATGACATTTTGAGTGGAATCTGAGTCAAGCCCAAAGGGAAGGAATACTGGTTCTCTGAGTCAACAAAAGACTTCAGTCTTTGGTATCCAACACTCCATTACTCATTGGCCTGAACTGGCAGGAGAGCTGTCCACACCTTAGAGAGGACCAGAAAAAGGGGGGAGATTGGTAGATGATGAGAGAAAAACAATCTGATGTACCTCTCAGGCCAACTCTGGACGCTATGCCGGGCATTTATTATTTGGGGGTGGAGAAGCTCTGCTATCCCCTCACTAGACATACTTTCAGTCAGGTCATTTCTCTGCTTAAGGGGTCATTTTCCTTGGCAAATGCTTAAAATCAAATGTCTCGTTGTTGGGCCACGGACCCAACCAGGAGTTAGCTTCCAGAGTCCCAATACACAAGACCAGCAGAAGCAATCTACCCCCCTCTCTAAGGCAGCCCGCTCCCCAAGCCCCCACACTCCAGGACAGCTCACCGGGGCCGGCGGAAGGTCAGGCCATACTGCTGGCAGGCCAGCCCTACGGTGGGCGTGTAGACGATAGGCATGAACTTTTCCACGTCCGACGTCAGCACCCGGTAGAAGAGCTTCTCGTTCCTGTCTTGGAGCGTCATGAGAATGATGTACCTTGAAGAAAGGAGAGGAAAAACCAAGCTGTTCCCATGGCATGTAGGTGGTAGCATGTCGAAAGGACCAGAAGGAGCACGGTGCAGTGCAAAGACCCAGGGGTCCCCTTCCGCTCAGCTACTTCCCTTCATGGGTCAATCTCCCATCTCCCCTGAGCGTGGGTTTCAGCATCTACAAAATGTGGAGGATAATACCTGCCTTGTGTGGCTGTTAGAGGGCTTTGAGATAGCTGTAGACACTTCAAATGTGAGCAGTAGTTAACACTTACATGCTATTTATGATTACACATGGTAGGGTACTTTTCTGAACATTTCATAATTATTAACTAATTAAAAATTCCCAACCACCTGTAAGGTAGGTACTACAATTCTTGCTATTTTATAGACAAGGGGACCAAGGCACACAGAAATTAAATAACTCGCCCAAGGTCGCAAGGCAGATTCAGGATTTGAACCTACACAGTTTGACTCTGCATCTATGCTCTCAACTACTGAGCAAAACTGTTAGTTATATTATTATTATATGAATATTAGTGAATGTCAGTAGAATAATAACATTCTGAGGGTGGAGTAGGGTCAAGGAAAATACTCAGCCTCCGAGCGCTGTGTGAACTGGTCTTTCCCACCACGTAGGGCTGGTTTCTGTCACAAACAGAGTTCACAAGTGGCTTAGTACCAAGCAATCCTGGTACTCCAAAAGAATCTCTTTCTTACTTATTCCCTGAAGCCTGAAATCACTAAGTCAGTGAAAGAGCCTTTCGTTCAAACTCCTAAAAATGCAAAAACCCAAGGGTGGAAATTAATTTTGAGGTATAAGTGATGGATAGCATGACCTTTCTGGAGAACAGCTTGGAGAGACTTCAGAAGACCTCGAGGGCCTGGCATGGAAAGGGATGACAGAGATGTGCAATAGGGGCATTGGACACTGGGTATGGCTTCAGGGTCCTGGGTTTGAATCCTGGCTCTGCCATTTGCCAGCTGTGTGACTTTAGGGAAAGCCTCAACCTCTCTTTCCCCACCAAAGGCACTGGTCTAGGACTAAAAACTGTGTTCTGGAAAGTGCTGTGGGAAGGGAGGATTTGTACTCAGTGCAGCCAGGATTTCCCTACCCAGTAGCTGTTTGTGCAAATCTCTTCTCAAGTCTGCATTCAGTGATATCAAGTTGGTGACTTGAAATCAACCATGGAGGAAGTATTTACACCACGGAAATTAGCAAATGCTACCAATTAGGGAATTTTTTTTTTCCTGAAGAGCTAGCTATTAAACATTTGTCAGCAAAAGAATCTGGGAAGCTTCCTTAGCATTTCCTCAAGCACCTGCTGAAATGAAGACTCCCGGAAATGAGCAGGTCCAAGTTGTCAATATAGTGTCTGGAGCAAGCCCTCTGGATCTCCTAGGAATGGACATGCTTCCCTTGTCCCTGAGCCTGGCATGTTTTCGCAGGCATAAGAGCAAAGCCCATCTAGCTAGAAGGAACTGGGGTGGGAAGGATTTTAGACTTTAACTTTTAGAGTTTAATATCTTTAGAAAACAGGATTTCACTTTGCATTTCAATTCTTCTTTGAAAGTTTAACCAAAGGGGAGGTTGAGATTCCTTAATGGTGGGGCATGACTCATATTGTTAGTTGGATTCATTGTACAATTTCTGATTTGCTCTTCAGGGTGGCATGGCTGGACCCAATCTGGGTGGGATATACAAGAGGAAGAGAATTTCTGTCCTGGACTACAGCAGGCATTGGGTTTAATATGAATAATATCCTTAGTGCTGAGGGCTAGGGGTGGGCAGAGGCTAACTCAGAAGGAATGGATGGTAGGGAGGAACCAAAGGAAGATGGGTGCAGGGTGACCACGACATGCTGCTAAGCTCTGCTCCTAGGTGGACAGCTCCTCTCTTGTGAAACTCTCATCTTCTCCCCACATTTCTACTGAAGCCCATAGCAAGATGATGTATTTATTTGACAACTCTTACATATCGTCTACTATGTGCCAGGCACTGTTCTATGCATGTCACAGATACCAATATATTTAATCCTCACAGTAGCCAGATGTACAATAGTACAGATGGGGAAACCAAGACCTGAACAGGCTAAGTACGTTTTGCTATTAAGTGGCAGCAGGAGGATTTGAACTAGTTTTATAGCCATTAGACTCTATTGCCCCTCAGCTGTGGCATAGCCACGAGATTAAAAGTACAGACTTTGGAGCCAGATGACCTGCATTCAAATTTTGTCTCTGCCAATTCACAGCCATGTGAACTGGGAGGAACCTTCTTAAGTAAAGCTGAAAAGGATGACACTGTGATTCCCCATTTGCCTCCTCATGATCTCTATCCCCACTGTGGAGAGCTTAGAGGGGAGACAGGCTTATTAACTGCTACCCATAAACCTCCAACATGTGACATACCAGGTCCTTCCCAAGCTGTCCATTTCTCTTCTCCCCGATGTGGCCCTTATTCCAGGCACCTGGGTCATGTGTCACTCACTTCCTTAGCACACACGACTCCACGCCTTTGCTGTACCTCCTTCCTTCTGAATGAAATGCCCTCCCTGACACCCACTGCTGACTGCTCAAGTCCTATCAGCCCTTCGATGGCTGACCCTGACGCCACCACTTCTAAGAAGCCCTCCTGGATTCCAAGTTATTGTTTTCCCAGTTCTCTCGGGACACGACTGTGCCTTGATCATAACAAGACCTGTCCCTCAGGGAGACCATCACCTCTTTTGTAGGCAGAGCTGGGTCTGGGATTTCTCAGGGCTCTCAGCCTTTTCTAGCCTGGGAAGTGGGGCCCAAAGGAAATGGGAGGTTTAGCCCAGGGATCAGGTAGAGGACAGACTTTAGGCACTGACTTGTCCAGATCGCTTGGCTGCCGCTCGTAGTATCTCATGATGCGGAGGAGCTGGACATCCTGGCTCAGGAAGCAGGGTGGGATTAGGCCATGGATTCCAAGCTGCAGCCTTTCTTCAAGTGTAAAGGCCATCCCCTGGGAGCACAAGAAAGAAAGAAACATGCACACAAATGGATGTGCAGGAAACCAAGGAACAGAAGAGGTTTCATCCACAGACAAGCAAAAGTCAGTGGAACCAGTAAGAAAGGCCCTGGATTCAAATCCCACCACTGCCATTGGCGTAGCTGGGTGATCTTGGGGGCAGTTACTTTGACTTTACTGAGCCTCAGTTTCCTTGTTGGAAAAATGGGGAAAATATCAACATTGTTGTATTTTTCGTTTTTGTTTTTTCAATAGACTATGTTTTTAGAACAGTTTTAGATTTAAAGAAAAAATTGAGAAGACAGTACAGAGCTCCCAGATATCTCCTCACCCAGTTTGCCATTACTAACATCTTATATCAGTATGGTATATTTGCTACAATTAACAAACCAATATTGATAAATAAAGTCCAGTTTATTCAGATTTCCTTAAATTATTTTATTTTTAAAATATATTTTTTATTTCTTCTAAAAGATACTTAGATTACATAAAATGTTACATAAAAAAATATAAGGGATTCCCATATGCCCCACTCCCCCCACCTCCCACTTTTCCCCACATTAACAACTTTGTTCATTAGTGTGGTACATTCATTGCAACTGATGAATACATTTTGGAGCATTGCCACTATGGATGGATTATAGTTTACACTGTAGTTTACACTCTCTCCCACTCAATTCTGTAGGTTAGGCAGGATACATAACGGCCTGTATCTGTCGTTGCAATGTCATTCAGGACAATTCCAAGTTCTGAAAGTGCCCCCATATTACACCTCTTTTTCCCTCTCCCTGCCTTCAGCACCTCCAGTAGCCACTGCCTCCACATCAATGAATTAATTTCTTCCATTGCTAGAATCACAATAAGTCTATAGTAGAATACCAGTAAGTCCACTCTAGTCCATATTTTATTCCCCAATCCTGAGGATTCTGGGATGGTGATGCCCACTCCACCTCTAATTGAGAGGGGTCTTTGATCCCATATGGCTGATGCATGGGACTCTCTTGCTTGCAGTTGTAGACTCTCTCGGTTCCTTGGTATGGTGGTTGCCCATCTTCACCTCCTTAGATTTCCTTAATTTTTGCCTAATGTCCTTTTTGTGTTCTAGGATCCAATCTAGGATCACAATTACATTTAGTTGTTCTGTCTCCTTGGATATCTTGGCTATGACAAAGCAAAAGGAACTGCACAGAGGCACTGTATTATAGTTTATAAAATTGTTTCCCACCTGGATATTGGTTAACAGTTTTGATACTGCTATACATGTGTACCTGAATCGAACAATTAAGTAAATTGATGGTGAATGATGGGAGCCAGGGGTCTCAGTGTTGGAGTGGGAAGCTACGGGTAGGCAAGGGAAGGAGGCTAGAATGAGGTAATGGATTAGAGTTGGGGACATTAGTATAAACTTTTGGTTAGCTTAATATAAATATAGATGGTTACATATAGAAATATTTATAGATATGTGATACATGGGTTAGTACACACACACATATTTTCTTGCTCTGTCAGATAAGAGGGCCTAGAAGCAATGACACCCAGAAGAAACTGCTAGAACTGTATGAAAGATCTATCCTATGAAAGGCTCTACTCTGCTTGGAAGTTTGACTCACAGAGACTTCTCAAAATACTCTCTACACTTAAAAATTCAGACTTGCTCTTCCTCAAAGCCCAAAGTCACCGGTTCATAAATCCCGTGTTGGCCACAGGGTTTGCATGTAAGGTACAATGACGAGGACCTGGATCTATTTGCAGGAAACCATGGCGCCTTGGAGACTGTGCACTTTCACCAAACACCATTAGACAGGTGACTGTTTCCTGGCTTGGTAAAGACCGCGATCGCCTCTCCTTGGCCCTGGGGGATCCCAGCGAGGCCCAGGCATTTAATTATGACATCATCTTTGTTAATAACCACTGTGGCTTTAATAACAGTCCACCTCTCACTGCAAGGCTAAGTGTTTCTCTTGGCCGGCTGCCACTAACTTCTTTTGTATTTGAAGAAAAAGTATAACTGTTTAGCAACTGGTAATTTCATGGATTTAAAAAAAAAATACTTCTGGAAGCTTCTTTTTATCCTGAAGCTAATGTGAAGGCAGGTCTCAGATTTACAGGTTTGTAAATGGAGGCGCTTTTCATTGCATAGGCCTCCGAAATAAGAGAGACACAAGATGATTCACTCATGTGCAAGGAAAAAGTATTAGAACTTCTATTTCTCTGCAAAAGAAATAAACTTTGCTAAGTGGCACTCAGCCTTTGTCAAAAAGTCACACGTCCTGTAAGGTAAGAGTGGGGGTTGTACAACCTGGAGGAGCTGACAGCAGGGCCCTTACTCATTCTTACCACTTGGAGAAATTATAGTTCCAATGTGTTTAGTTAAACAGATTTGTGGATTATATTACCTAGTTTTAACAAAACCCTTAAAAAAGGACAAGTAGCTTTGGAAAAATGGTTGACTCTTTTACTTATATTTCAGCCTCATATCCTTGTGGTATCCAGCTAGGACACACGGGTAGAGAACTAGCATTTGTCATTACTTTGAAATGTTTCAGTTGTTACTGAGCCACTGCTCTGAACGCTCTTCCCTTCCCACCCCAGCCAAGTGCCCCTCCCTACCTGCTCTGGCTTCTTTCTCCCAGGGAAGCTTTGGACCTCTCCAAGTTCCAACCCACCAACAGGTTAATGTCTTTCAAAGCAGACACCCTCAAGACTCTGCTCTAGAAATAAAGCCCTGTGACAATTTCTGCTGATGAGTGCCTGTGCTGTGCCAGTTGCAAATCTTTAGAATGCCACTCCTGACTACATATTTTTTCATCTTCCTTGAATGATCAGATCCAGCCCAGTCACTGAAGTCTACTCTGCCCAAGTTCCCAGGATAGAACTTACTGGCATCCTAGAGAAGATATTTGATTCCAGTCCATAGACAAGGCCGCCTTCTCCAGATGGGCCTACCCTGACTCCCTGTAGCAGTTTGGCATTGTTTGTGAATTCCAAAAATAGATATTGGATTATGCTTGTAAACTGGTCTGTTTCTCTGGGCATGATTAAGTTATGATTAGGGCTTTGATTGGATCACATCAGTAGGACTCACAGATGTGAGAGTGGAAGTTTTGAGGTGGAGCCTGGGAAGTAAACACATGGGAGAAAGCAGAGCAGCTGAGCCTGGAGAGAAACAGCCCCAGGAAGAGCGGAACCCAGGAAGCCTGAACACTTACAGATGTCGGCAGCCATCTTGCTCCAACGCATAGTAATAGACTCTGGTGAGGGAAGTAACTTATGCCTTATGTCCTGGTAACTGTAAGCTTCTACCCCAAATAAACACCCTCTATATAAAAACCAACCGATTTCTGGTATTTTGCATCAGCACCCCTTTGGCTACTAATACACTCCTCCATTTCAGATCTCCCCCTTCTCTCCAGTCAGCGTCATTCAGTTTAACACATGTAAGGTGTTTTCTATTTTATTTCTTGAGCGTTAATCACTAGATTGTAACTCGGGATGGTTGGGAAGCAGAAGCTTCAAAGCAGCTGACACAGGGCTGGGGCAAAATAATATAATCAATAACAACAACAACAACTACCTTTTATTGAGCACTGAAAGAGGCACTTTACACTTGTCAACTCATTTAATCCTCATAGCAACGCTGGGAGGAGGGTACTATGATTATCATCCCCATTTTGTAGATTGGGAAACTGAGGCCAGTAACTTGCCCAAAGTCACACAGCAGGTCAATGGAAGAACCAGTAGAATCAGGTCCATACTCTTGCAAAGTTCATACTTTTTTCTCTGATCTAATCAACTGCTCCTGAGGGTTGACAGATTAAACCGGTTGCTGATGAATCGGCTTTTATTTGATCAGGGATGGGATTATTCTGCTTCTGCAAATGGAACCAATTACCTTAACGGTTTCAGCTACTGCTGAGGGTTCCTCTGCATTTGTACTAGGCCAGTCAGCCCATCTGCAAACAGGTATGCCCATGTCGCCGAGTTTATGTGCTTGGCCCATGGCACCCACATAGTTGTGTTTCCTCTGACCAGTGACGTTGACTGGAAGGAAGGATTAGCAGACACGTGCGTAATAGTAAAGGGTTTCTGCTCCACACATCATTGTCATTACGTCACTCCCTGAGCTGACGGCTTGTGCTATAACCAGCTTCCTCCATCAACCAACTACAACAGCACAGAGAGTAGCCAGAGCTGGGGTAAGAGCTGTGGGGCAATCAGCTCCCAGACAGTACAATTAAAGCTGATTAGCTGCTAGGGGACTGGGAGGCATTTCCTTCTCTTTTTGCCTATTACTTCACGACTCTATTCGTTTGGGACTTTTATGGGTTAGGGTGACGTGGATTCTGGCCGGAGACAGGAAGTGAGATTACTGCAGCTGCTGGTCTCTCACTGAACCTCAGGTTTATGAGGGCCCCTGAGCACAATTCTGGGATGGATATATGGGGGCCTCAGAAACTCAAGCATCGGGCGTCTCAGCCGACACACATCTGGGCATGGCCTTCCTCCCAGACACACTTCTGTGATCAGGTACAAAACTACAGATCCAGAAACACACCATAAATTCCTGAAAGGGGAATAGAAGATACACTGCTTATTACTGCCCATAACCAACCCTAAATCCTTGGGCTCTGACGCTGTGTGCCTGTACAGAGCTGCCGGGACCTTTCCATCTGTGATGGACACAGAAGTTCTTATTCCAGCTGGGAGATACAATCCGTTTCCTTTCCTGGGATAACAGTCAGGACACAGAGGTGCCGCATTCACACAGACTGTATGGGGGCATGGGAAGGGAACTGGAAGACAAAGTTCTAGATTTGTTTTCTCTGCTTACTGGCTGTGTGACTCTGGGGGAATGACTTTACCTCTCTCGGTCTGCTGACTTCACTGGGTTGTTGTGTGTCAATCAAATGAGGACATGGATGTGAAAGTTCTTTGTAAAGGGAAAGAAGTGGTATAAAGGTAAAAAGGCTGTGACCACTGTAGCTTCAAACCCCTCTATGTTAAGGACAATCAGCAACTTAGAAATTGTACTTTATGGCATTCATTTCCTTTATTCTCTTTTCCCTGCAAAAAAAGTAGTTCCTTGAGGGCAGGGACCACGTCTAAATGAACTGAGTGCCCCTCTTGCTTAGCACAGTAAGTGGCACAGGGTGAACATGCAGTAAATACATGGATGGATGGGTGGATGGATGGATGGATGGATGGGTTCATTCACTCATTCTTTCAACAAGAAACTATAAGTATCCCCTACAAATTGTATTAACAGCACAGATCTTTCCCACATTGGCGATCAATCCCTGCCTTGCCTAGTGGAAAGCAGAGGGAACTGAAGAATCAGAAACATCTGAAGCTGGGACTGGGGTCCTGGCTTTGTTACATGGACCCAGACACCTAGATCCACCTCTATGTTCCCTGTGAAATGGAGAGAATAGAGCTTAAGGAATAATGGCAGGGGAGACCTGAGCAAACAAGAGTTAGAGGTGAACTTCATGGCCGGGAAGCGCCTGCGGGCATCGGCTGCACCTGGGTGCTGGGTGGCGGTACTCAAGAGGGGTGCCTGCCCTGGCCAGCCCAGCTCCATGGAGAAAGGAAACATAAAGGTTGGGATGACTTGGGAAAAGTTCTGAAGAAGCAGCACATCTTTCACAATGAGGGTTATAAAAAGCAAGGATGAAGAAACAACTTAGGAAAGAAAAACTGAATGCAAAACAGATGCAGATAAAACCTACACTGGCTACTATTTTAAAAAAATGGAAAATTACAAGTGTTGGAGAGGATGTGGAGAAATAGGAGCACTCATTCACTGCTGGAGGGAATGTAAAATGGTGCAGAGGCTGTGGAAGACAGTTAGGTGGTTCCTCAGAAAGTTAAGTACAGAATTACCATATGACCCAGCAATTCTACTCCTAGTTCCATACCCTGAAGAACTGAAAGCAGGGACTCGAACAGACATTTGCACACCGATGTTCACAGTGGCATTATTCACAATTGCCAAAAGATGGAAGCAACCCAAGTGTTGATCAACCAATGAATGGATAAACAAAATGTGGTATATATCATATATATACACAATGGAATATTATAGAGCTGTTAAAAGGAATGAAGCTCTGATACATGCAACAATATGGAAGAACCTTGAGGACATCACACTGAGTGAAATAAGCCAGACACAAAGGACTAATATTGTGTGATCTCACTAATATGAAAGAATTAGAATAAGCAAACTCATAGAGCCAGAATCTAGAGTATAAGTTACCAGGGGATGGGGTGGGGATAGGGAAAAGGGAGTTAAAGCTTAAAAGGTACAGAGTTTCTTTTTGGGACAATAGAAAAGTTTTCGTAATGGATGGCGGTGATGGTAGCACAACATTGCGAATGCACTTAAGAGCACTGAATTATATATTTGAATGTGGTTAAAAGGGGGAGATTTTAGGTTGTATGTTATGTTACTAGAATAAAAGTTTTATAAAAAAAATCCATGGAAATGCACTACATAGTGAATCCTAAGTTAAATCATGGATTATAGTTAATAGCACAATTATAAAAATGTGCTTTCATCGATTGTAAAAAATGTACCACATCAATGCAAGGTGTTAATAATAGGGTGGTATATGGGAATCCTGTATTTTATGCATGATTGTTCTGTAAACCCAAAACTTCTCTTAAACAAACACACGACAAACAGACACTACATTGGGTGGTGAGGAAGGGAATTCATGTGAGAGACTGAACAAAGAATGAAGATTTCTTCCCACGAGCCTTTGTGGGCATGCTCTGCCAATCCTGGAAACAACTGGAGCGTCTCACAGCAGGGCTTTGTGGCTTCCAGCAAACACCAGCTCTGCTAGAGAGGTTTTGAGATAGTCTGCAACCTGTTCGATAAAAGCTCTAATTGGAGTGCGGCCCTGGGAAGAAGAACTAAGGGGAATAAGAAAAGTCAATAAAAACCTATAAAAGGGCTGCTAGAAATGCTTTCTTTATAAGCATGAGCCTCAGAGAAGGTCCCACTTTAAAATGAGGCTGTGCTTTCATCCGCTTTCACATGACTGTATCTGGGGGTTCCAAGGATATCTGTGAAAACACTTCACAGCGTGCAACCCCAACGGTGTCCAGCTGAGCAGAGGCCCAGCTGGTTCTCAGATGAGGCAAGACGGGGGTGCGGGGCCTGTGCTTTCTGTGGGTGGGGAGCAAGCAGAGTAAAAAGGCTTCACCCAGCCCCAGAAACGTGTCTCAAGGTCTTGTTCTCACGCCACTTCCTCTACCATCTTTTAAACATGCTTTCAGTAACTGTCTAGCCAAGATACCAAACAGAAAAGGGCTCTAGGGGTGAATGTCCCTGTTGCTACACTACCCCTAGCTAAGCTTCTGGTCCCAAGTCTGCAGGACAGACCCATTCTGGCAAAGACGCAGAGGTTCTCACTTTAGGTGATTTTTCTTAACCCCCTTATCATATTATGCAAGCAAGTTACTTATGTTCTCCAGGCCTCAGTTTTCCTCATCTGGAAAGGGGGGTAATACTTTTCTCATCCACTTCACAAGGATATACATGATCAGCAAAGACAATGTGGAGGGAAGTGATTTGGAATACAAATATTAAAGCTGGTAATAACAACAGGAGTAACTAATGCAGCTTCATTGGTCCTCTTTTCCAGGGGAAGACTAGATTTGTGACTAAGTTAGCAATTGCTTTTGAGAGGCAATGGGTACTTTTAGAGGAGACCTCCTTTCCCTTCTCCCAGGCTGGGTGCAGTGCCTCAGTCTCCTGTGGAGCCCAGTATCTGCCTCTAACATTGGCTTCGACTCATTGCTCTGTGGCCATCTGTGTGTGAGTCTGTCTTCCCTGAGGACACAGACTCTGCCTTATTCATCTTTGCAGCCCCAACACTTAACACAAAGCCTAAGCCATAAGAGGCACTACATACCTGTACTGAATGAAAAAATGAATGGAGGTATATGATTCCCACTTAAACAAGCTTGGGTAGAGGATAGTTGGTAGTTTATGAAAAGGTATGTGAAGCAATGACAAAGAACTGGGCTTAAGAATTGGGCAGTTCTGTGCTGTATGATCCGGCCATCCCTTTAACTAGGAATATATTCATAAGAACTGAAAGCAAGGACGAGAGCTGACATTTGCACACCGATGTTCATAGCAGTATTATACCAATTGCTAAAATATGGAACCAGCCCAAGTGTCCATCAACCAATGAATGGACATACAAAATGTAGTACATACATACAATGAAATACTAATAGTTATAAGAAGAAATGAAATCAGGATGCATATGACAACATAGATGAGCCTTGGGGACATTATGTTGATGGAAATAAGCCAGACATAAAAGGAAAAATATTGTATGGTCTTATTAATATGAACTATTACTCACAGAGGTAAACTCTACACTAAAACATAGAATGTGGGTTGAAAATGGGAGCTGATGCTTAATGTATGTATAGTTTTTAATAAAGCTTATTGTAAAAGTGTGGAAATGAACAGAATTTTTATGGTAAACACATTATAATAAGTATAACTAACCCAGCTGATTTGTAAATATGATTGTGGCTGAAAGGGGTAATCTGTGGACATAAATGTCAATTGAATTAAGCTAGAGAATAAACTAGGGACTGTGTAACAGTGATTTCAGTAGCAGATGAAGATTGTGGTTAAGAGTAGAAATAGAATGTTCTTATTTACAAAGTGGTAAGAATATGGTGGTACATGGGAAAATTACAGCTAATGTAACTTATGGATGATAGTTAACAGTAATATTGTAATATTTTTGCAGCAATGGCAAAGAAGATACATCAATTCTAAAAGACAACAATAGGGGGATGTAAGGGGATATGAGATTTTTCCTTTTGGAGTAATGAAAACGTTCTAAAATTGACTGAAGTGATGACAGCACAACTCTGATGAAAATGAGAGCCACTGAGTGTATATTTTGAATGGATTGTACAAAGCACGATACTATATACCACAGGGAATCCAGTGGTAGAAGATGGGCTGTGGTTAACAGAACACATATGAGAACATTCCCTCATGAACTATAACAAATATATAGCACTAATACAGGTGTTAATAACTGGGTGGACTGGGGGAAAAATACACCAAATGTAAGATAATTGGCTACAGTTAGTAGTAATATTTTGACAATGCTCTTTCAGAGTCTGTAACAAATGTTTCACAACAATGCAAGGTGTTGGTGGTGGGGTGATGTATGGGAGCCCTGTATGAGGACAAGCATATTTGTTTTGTAACTTCACAAGGTTACCTATATACTTATTGTTTATGGACATTCATGTGTGAATGATATACTTCAATAATTTTTTTTAAATGGAAAAAAAAAAAGAATTGGGTAGTTCTGGATCTGAAAGTCTGTTATTTAGTAGCTTTGTGACATTGGGCATGGTATTTAACTCCTTGAACAGCAGTTTCTTCATTGACAAAATATAATAATATCTGCCACAAATGTTGGCTAATAAGGATTATATGTAAAAAGGTATCTCAAGGCCCTAGCACCCAGTAAGACCCCCTTAAATGGCAGCTATGTACAGGAGAGGAAACAGAGAGAGATTGAGAGATGAGGAATTTTCTTGTCTGTTTTTTTTTGTTTTTTTAATTGAAATAATGAAAATGCTCAAATAATGACTGAAGTGATGAATGCACAACTATGTGATTATACCAAATACCATTGATTGTACTCTTTGGGTGAACTGTATGCTTTACGAATATGTATCAATAAAATTGATTTTACAAAAAGGCAGCTAGCCTTATCATTCATTCCTTAACAGCTCTGCAAGACGCTTCCAGGGGGTGGATGGGGAGGCAGACGACTGAGGTTGTGCAGAGGAGGTGACCAGGGAGAGGAGGGCAAGAGAAACTGTGCCCCAAGCCCCGATGATAACTGCCTTCACTGCAGCCACCCCACTCCCCTACCCCACCCCTCCCACATGCTCCTCAGAAGAGGCCAACAGAGAAAGGGGGAGAAGGGTGCGGCCCATCCTTGGAGCCCTTGGCCTATCTGCTCTGCTTCCATTCACCCTGCCTTCCCAGAACCTTCTACAGCTGAAACCAGAGCTGGTTTCAGGCAAAGTCACCTCTTCCTTCTGGCTTCCTGAAAAAGCGCAGAGGAGCTTTTGCATTATCCCCAGCAGCACTGATTTTTTTAAAAAGATATTTTTTTTATTTGTTTGTTTGTTTGTTTGTTTATCCCCCCGCCCCTTGCTGCTTGCACTCACTGTGTGCCTTTCTGTGTCTGCCTGTCTCCCTCTGTTGGGTCGTCTTGCTGCACCAGCTCACCGCGCCGCGGGGGCCCTGAACTAACTGTGCCCCGCAGAAGCTCCTTCACCAGGAGGTCGTGGGGATAGAACCTGGGGCCTCCCATATGGTAAATGGGAACCCAACCAATTGAGCCACAGCCGCTTCCCAGCAGCACTGATTTATGTGTGTGGTGTCACCTCCTTCCTTTAAACAATCTTTCCAGAGACACGGGTGAGACAGGCTCTTCTCCCCTTCTTTGGCTTGCTCTACCTGTCATGTGCCCCTCGATACAGGGCCCTGCCTGAAGTTGAACCTCACAGCTCTTCTCACTTTGTACCTTTCACTCCGGAGCTCATGAACTCGCATTGGCTTCGGCTCCCATCCTCAGCCGCCTGGTAGACCAAGGCTCCCGGCCTGGCACACAGGTCATCAGAAGCACACAAAAACTTCTACAAGGTACAGATTCCCACACCAATCCCCAGAGACTGGCAGTAAGTCTGGGTCGGAGAGCCTGTATAATTTTACACACCCTTGGGTGATTCAGATAACTACTCAGATGTGACAACTGCTGGGCTGGATCTCTCTTTACCCAAATTTCCAGCTCAGAACCAAATTCTGCCATCATTCCCTTCAAATCAGCAGTCAACTGCCCTGGCTGCCTGTTGTGGTAGAATCCAGGCTGGAAAGCCCCTTGTCCCCCCACTACTCGGGCACCTGCACCCCCTGCCGTGCCCCATTTGAAAACCTGTTTTAGCCTTCCCTGAACAAGTTTGTGCTTTGGACATGAGCGAAAGCCCCAGGACTCACGCGGAGAAACAAGGTAGTAAAGCAGCTCTGAGCCCTTTTTCCTCCAGGTTGCTGCGAGAGACTGCACGAGGCGAGCAGGAAAGTGATGTTGACAAGGGCCCAGGGACCACACGTACACACCAAGTTTGTATCCACATAGCTCCCTGCCAAACCAGAATGAGAAGCTGCCACCTCTGATTCCGGACTCTGCGGGCTGAGGCTGCTTTCCCAAACAATGTCTTCCTCCCCTGGAGATAGGAAAGGCTGTAGGGCAAGGGTTCTTAAGAAGGGGTCCGTGAGCTTGAATTGAAATAAAAAAAATTATTCTTGTGGGGATGTGTTGGTGCGGGTGTGATATATTTATTAAATAATACACAGTATAGTGTGGGCTTAGTAAGGAGTTCATGGTTTTCACCTGACTGGCAAAGGGGTCAGTGGAACAAAAAAGGCTAAGAACCCCTGCTTTAGGGTCTGTTCATTCATTCAATAAATGTCGGGCACCTGCTATGAGCCAGGTACTGTGCTAGATGCTAGGGCCACCATGCTCTCCCCAGACAGCTTCTAAAACCTCACTCAGTGCAGTATTTGTACTAACAAGGTGGAGCCTTGTGCAGCATATAAATCACAGTGAGTTTTCCCTTGCTGTGAAAGTGAAAAGAGTCTTAAATTTTAAAAAGTTAACTGTGATAGTCTGAAGCTGTACAAACCCCAGAAAAGTATGTTCTTAAAGTTAATCCACTCCTGTGGGTGTGGACCCACTTAAGTAGGATCTTTTGGTGAGTAGGCTCTTAAGTTGAGATGTGACCCACCTCATTCAGGGTGGGTCTTAATCCTCTTACTGCAGTCCTTTACGAAAGGATGAAATACAGAGAGAAAGCCATGGAAGCAGGAAACTGAAAGCAACAAAATTCGGAAGAGAAGGGAGAGACCAGCAGATGCCGCCATGTGCCTTGCCATATGACAGAGGAGTCCAGGATCAGCAGTAGAGGGTTTTCAGGAAGAAAGCATTGTCTTGATGATGGCTTGATTTGGACATTTTCACAGCTTCATATCCTTAAGCTTGTAAGCGAATAAGTTCCCATAGTTAAAGTCAACGCATTTTATGGTATCTTTCGGCAGCTTAGCAAACTAAAACAGATTTTGGTACCAGAAATGGAATGCTGCTATTGCGAATACCAAAAATGTTAAAAAGGCTTTGGAATTGGCTAATGAGTAGAGGCGGGAAGAACTGTGAGGTGCTTCCTAGAAAAGGCCTAGATTGCTTTGAAGAGACTGTTGAAATATTTTATATTCTACATTATTTATTCAAATATTTCATGAAAATGAAATTCATTATATTTCCTGCCCAATATCTTCACCAGTGATGGAAATGCCTTGCATTTTTTTTTTTTTTTTTACTGCTTTATGGTTTCTAAAATGCTCTCATATGCTTTATCTCATTTGATCCTGACCCCACCCCACCCCCGCCTGCTGAATGTGTATGCTAAACAGGACAGGTGTTACTATCCTCATTTACAGAAGAGGAAATTGAGGCTCTGATGGGTCAGCAACATGCCAAGGGCATGTGCTAGTAAATGCATTCCAAAGCATGTGAGAATAATGGCTATTTCAGTTGTTTTGCCATTGAAAGGCTAGTTTAAACAAAGTTGTAGGATTAAGGACCCTCACGGCAGAGAAGCAGCAGAATCTGCTCCTGAAATACTTGGGGACTCTTAGGATTTTGTCCCAACTGAACAAGGAAACAGAGGTGGATAATTGGGAGGATGATGAATCATCCTCTTGGCAAAAATCCCAGTGGCAGTTTGAATGCTTCATGGCCCTCTCTTCCCAAGAGACTATTATTTAAAATTCAAATAATATTGTCCTTGGCCCTCTCTTTTGGCTGAACCTCAGCATGGTAATGGCAGAGGAAGGTAATGGGCAAGGGAGCAGCTGAGAACAAGGGACACAGCTTCCTTCCTCCAACAACACAAGAGCACTTTGATGAGTCCAGCCTGGAAGAACTAGGTCTAAAAGGGAACCACGACCAGAGGAATAAAACAAACAGCTGCCTTGGGAGAGTCTCTTCATAGGCGTCGTGCACGCACACCTGGTGCGGGCAGGTGAGGGGCTGGGGGAGGCCAGAGCTGGACGTGAGGCAGACGAAGGACAAGTGCATTCAACAGGGCCATGATCCAGCAGATCACAGTTAACCTGTTCCAGCCCTGCTGTAACCAAACCCTCATTCTCCTGGGCCTTGACCTCGATGCTGCTGCCTGACCAGGTGAGCCAGGAAGGTCATTTGGCCCCGGAGGCAGATGACTGTTGAGGCACACAAGAGTTCAGAGTCACCAGTCTCTGTTGTGACACCAGAAGGCAAGAGTTCTAAGGTCGATAGACATCCTAGTCCAGGGATTCTTAACAAGGGGTCCATGAGCTTAAATTGAAATTCAAAAAAACATTATTTTTGTGGGGGCGTGTTGGTGCGGGTGTGATATATGTATTAAATAATACACAGTATAGTGTGGACTTAGTAAGGGGTCCGTGGTTTTCACCTGACTGGCAAAGGGGTTCGTGGAACATAAAAAGGTTAAAAGCCCCTGTCTTAGGCCGATTTTATAACAACTGTTTACATTTAACTGCCTCTTTAGGGTTTACAAGGCAGTTTTATGTCCTTCGTTATATTTGACAATGCCCCCAAACAAAAACAAAAACCCTATGATGTGGTGTGCAAACGTTTGCTATCACCTGGGGAGCTTCTGAAAAAATGCCCAAGTCACATCCCAAAACAATGAAGTCAGAATGGAGATAGCAGAAGTTTTTTGGTTTTTTTTAAAGGCCCTCAGGTGGTACCATTGTGCAGCAGTTTGGGAACCACTGCCTTACTGAGGGGCCACAAAAGTATTATTTCCATTTTGCAGATGGGTAAATTGAGATAGAGTTGAGTGATTTGCCTAAAATCATGGCCCTAGCAAGCTGCAGAAATGGGACTTGAATCTTGAGTTCCTTTCAACTTGCTGGTTCATTAATTCATCTATATAATCATCTATTTAACAAACATGTTTTGGGTACCAGCCATGTACCATGTACAGTGACAGACAAAATATCTGTGGCTCCTGCTTTCAAGGAGTTTCAGGGTAGTGATCTTTTCATTCAAACCAGTGTCCTTTACACACTTTTATATTTTGGAATTATTTGGAATTACTTAGGCTGGTATATTGCCTGGCAGATTGGGATGCTCAGCAAAACAGCACAAGAGGTACTTTTCCTTGAGTTCAGATGTGCAGTGCAGACCTGCCCATGAGAGGCAGCAGACCACAGAGAAGGGAGACCAGGCTTTGGAGTCAGTGGTCCTGAATTCGACTGTGATTCTACCACTGACCAGCTGTGTGATGATGGACAACTTTCTTGACTTCTCTGGTCCTCAATCGCCTCATCCACAGAAAGAAGACAGTAATTCCCATTCTCAAGATTGCCAGGAGAACTGAGACAACCTGTGTGATGTGCATAGCTTAGTGGCTGGGGCATCCAAGGCACTCTAAACACCAGCTGCTAACCAGAGGCTGAGAACTGTGAAGGACTCAAGGATCATGAACCTTGAGCTCACAAGAGGCACAGCAGTCTATGGTTGTCCTCAGAATGTCTTTTCTTATTTGCTCTTTCCTCTAAGCTCTACTCAATCCACTGAGTATTCATCTTCCTTGATTCTCAAGGTTGGGACGCTGTTCATTGGAATTTTAGGGTCATTCATCTTCCTTGATTCTCAAGGTTGGGACGCTGTTCGTTGGAATTTTAGGGTCAGTGATCAATAAGTTTTAGGTGGTGATGGTGACCTAATGCAAATCTAAAATTAATAAGAGAAACTTGAAGGGGATTTGATGGACTGAAAGTTAAAAGTTTAAGTATACTGGGAAAGCTCTTTGATCAACATTTCCAATTTTTTAAAAATTAGAGTTGTATTAAAAGAAAGGGACAAGGGAGTTTTGTGTGTGTGTATTGTTCTTTTTTTTTTTTGCGGTTCAAGGCCTGGGGATTGAACCTGGGACCTCGTATTTGGGAAGCCGACACTCAACCACTGAGTGGTTCCCTGAGTTGGTTTTTTCATTTGTTTGCTTGTTTGCTTGCTTTTTGTTTTTTTTTTTAGGAGGCACCGGGGGACTGAACCTGGGACCTCTCATGTAGGAAGCAGGCGCTCAACTGCTTGAGCCACACCTGCTCCCAGGGGGAGTTTTTGCAGCTATGCTCCAAGACCTCCTCCATTCTAGTTTATCCATAATCTTAACAGGTTGGGATACCAAACTGAACCCTCCCCTAACCTTTCCCTGTGTAGACAGCAGTTCCCAAACAGAGCCATTTATATACTCTCTATATTTATAGCCATGCACATGTGCAGCCTTTTTCATAGCTTATATAGAAAATACCCAGTATGATATGTGTTTTAAAGTGAGTACTTTCATTTGGAAATGGGGCAGGGTTCTTCTATGAAATGTAAGAAAAACGACGAAGAAAAACACCACCTTTGCATATTCTGTAATATTTTAAACAGGCCTCTGTAGCCACACCCACAGCACACTCTGAAATATCGACATTAAACAGGGGCAGAGCCTTCTTTGCACTCTGATGACTTTTAAAAATGGAATCTCTGTACTTGCTTTGATTGTTCTTCTACCGGTTGTGGGAAGGGAGAAATAAAAAAAAGAAAGGAAGAAGGAAAATGGAGCCTCAAAACATGTGAGCTTTTCTCTTTACCAGGGCTCCCATAGGTAATCAACATTGTTTCTTCATTCCCTCCTGAGATGCAATCTAATCCTTGTAGTTAATGAATTTGAGAGTCTTTTTAAAAAAATTTCTCATTTCATGAACATGATTAGCTCTGGGATCTATATGTTTAGGGACTACACATACCTAATCAAATCACTCTCCTGTTGGTGATTTCCTGGAAGGTCACAGGAATTCTTGCAAGTGCGGCTGGGCTGTGTAGACTGCTGTTGTCTATTCTGCAGGAATTAACGCTGGCATTCCGAGACCTGCACAGCGAATTCTGCTCCAAACATCTCCAAATTAACGACTCCATCCCCGAGGCTGCATTTAGTCCCATTCAGCTACCAGGCTCTCTAAAACCTATACCCTGTGATAAGTCAAGTCAATATTTAAAGTCTCCTTTAAATAACTCAGCTCGTTCTAAATTAATACTCATTGACTAAATACATGATTGAATAAATGATTGGATCTTCATTGAAGAGTCAGGATGTTTAATTTGCTTTTACAGATGAATATTTAATTTGTGTGTGTCTACATTTCAAAATATATTAAATTAATTAAAATAGTATTTTTTTCAGTGCCTACTATGGGGCTGGCTTGTGTTAAGTTTTGAATGAACCAATGCATTATTTCCATGTGATC
>JAQZBX010019568.1:10437-33791 GCA_029593785.1 Cabassous unicinctus | reverse complement strand
AATTGAGTTGTAAAACCTAAAGGAGTCCATCACAAATCAATCTTTGCTTGACTAGATAAAGTTATATATTCAAGATCTAAATTGATCACAATTTAATAGATTAAAACAGGAGGGTTTCACACCCATTAGAATGGCTGCTATTAAAAAAAAAAAAAAGAAAATTACAAGTGCTGGAGAGGATATGGAGAAACAGGAACACTCGTTCATTGCTAGTAGCAATGTAAAATGGTGAAGCCATTGTGGAAGACAGTTTGGATGTGCCTCAGAAAGTTAAATATAGAATTACCATATGACCCAGCAATACCACTACTATATACCCAAAAGAATTGAAAGCAGGGATTCGAACAGATATTTGCATACTGTGGCAGTTTGAAATTATTTATGAATCCCAAAAAGAGAAAGATTATGTTTGTAAACTAATATATTCCTCTGAGTGTGATACCCTTTGATTGTATTAAATTCAAAGGTTTTAAGTTTATTTAATAAAATCAGTTTAGGGCTTTCCATTTGACCACATCAGTAGGGCGTGACTCAGGTTGAGTCCCAGTCCCTTTGGTAGGCTGATATAAACGGGCACTCACTCAAGAAGACACAAGAAGGGAGAAAGCTCCGTCATGTCTGATCCTCAGGCCCCAGGGAGAGATGAGCCATTCGCCTGATACTCTGCAGCTAAAGAGAACAGAGCAGTTCAGCAGCTGAGAAGGCCCAGAAAAAAATGAGCCCTACGCCAGTTACTGATATAGGAAACACTGAGAGAGCAGGCAGAGATCGTCCGCCACCTCGATTCAATAAGTGGCAGCTGACTTTGGTAAGAAAGTACCTCCTACGGTACCTTGAGTTGGACTTTCCATGGCCTTGGGACTGTAAGCTTTTACCCCAAATAAATACCCTTTATAAAGTCAACAGATTTCTGGTACTTTGCATCAGCATCCCTTTGGCTGACTAATGCACATACCAATGTTCATAGTGTCATTATTCACAATTGCCAAAAGATGGAAGCAAGCCAAATGTCCATCAACCGATGAATGGATAAACAAAATGTGATATATACATACAATGGAATATTATTCATCCATTAAAAGGAATGATATTCTGATACATGAACCTGGAAGACATCATATTGAGTGAAATAAGCCAGACACAAAAGGACAAATATTTTATGATATCACTGATATGAAATATTTAGAATAAGCAAACTCATAGAGTCAGAATCTAGAATTTAGGCTACCAGGAGATGGGTGAATATAGGGAATGAGAAGTTTAGCTTAAAATGCACAGTGTTCCTATTTGGGATGATGGAATGCTTTGGTAATGGATGGTGGTGATGGTAGCACAATGTTGTGAATGTAATTAACACCACTGAAATATATATCTGAATGTGGCTAAAAAGGGAAATGTTAGGTTGTATATGTAGTAATAGAATAAAATTTTTTAATATTCATGGACCTGCACTACATAAACAGTGAACCCTAAGTTAAACCATGTACTATAATTAATAGTACAGTTATTAAAATGTGCTATTATCAATTGTAACAAATGTTCCACATCAATGCAAGGTGTTAATAATAGGATCACATATGGAAATCCTTCACTTTATGCATGATTGTTCTGCACACACCTCAACTTCTCTAATAAATAAATAAATAAATAAGGAATGGTGGGGAGTGAGTGTAGTTCAGTGGTTGAGCACCTGCTTCACATGCTCAAGGTCTCAGGTTCAACCCTAGTATCTTCTAAAAAAAATTAAAAAAGAAAGGTGATTTCACTCTACCAACAAATTTCCAGGATTTTAAAGACAAACACTTTTACAATGAGTATAAAATAAAAATCAAGGATCCTATGTCTAGCCTAAGCTTTTGCTCCTAACTTTGGCTCCCACATAGTAAGAAGTAGGAGAAAACAGTAGTCTAGGTATGTTTTTATGCCAGAGGCAAACATAGCAAAAAGATTGAAAAATGAGGAAAATATTCATGATAGAGGAAAAAAAGGCAAAAAGTTGTCCTACATATTGTTATAACTCTCAGGTAGCAACAAGGAATATAAAAAATATTAAGAAAGAAAAGATAGATTCTCCAGTACTGTTAGCACATATCAATACCTTGTTAACACTTTGTAAAGAGTCTCCTAAGAATTTCAAGTTTTCAGGTTATGGGATTTTTTTCCCACTACATCTATATGGCAGAAGATGGTCTAGGCAAAGATGATGGAGGAAGCAGGTACAAAGTGGAGGAAGTTTGCCTCACTAATTGAATAGGTTAATTCTTGATATTATTAGTACTTGGGGCTCTGGTGAGGCATCATCAAAGATTTTAGAAATAACAAAAGACTAGAGTTAGGAGTTTAAGACCGGTGAAAAGTGATCAGAAAAGGAAAAGTCATCTTAAGGAAATAGAATAATTCCTGTATCTAACTCCATTAATTCAGAAACCATGTTATACAAGCCACATTTGACTGTGATTGTGTTTCCCATGTAGTCTATTTTAAGGATAAATTACACTGACCTAAGAACTCAAGCACATAGTTAAACAGTTATATTCTCCTCTGTACATTTTTAAATTGGCATTCTATTGCTGCAGAGAAATCTCATGAACGTGGTGTATTAGGCAGAAGAGGTTAAGTTCTGCTGCAGTAATAAATGACCCCAAAAATCTAAGTGCCTTAGATTTTGATGCTACATGTCCATCAAGGGTTGGTAAGGGATAGTACTCCACATAGTTACTCAAGGACTGGAGATCTACCATCTTGTAGCTGCACCAGGTAGAACACATATCCTTCTCAGGTTCAGCAGCAGAAGAGAACACATAGAAATTTGATACCAACTCCTCTATACCTTAGCCCAGAAGAGAAACATACAACTTATATTCAGAGCCTGCCAGCAAAAAAAAAAACTAGTCATGTGGCTCTACCTTACTGCAAGGAAATGGAAAATGCATGAGAGAAAATGGAAAATGCATGAGAGTAAATGGAATATTTCAAGACCATTACTTGCACTGCCATGTTTGGTTAATGTGAATCCACAAGGGGGAAAAATGACTCTTCTCTCAGAAGACTTGAAAAAAGGGAAACTACTGAGCTTTAAAGAGCAAAGGTTAGTTCTTGACTCTGACAAAATCCTTTTTGGCTTCTTGGAGGCTTATCAGGCGGCTTTCTCTGCGCCACACACCAACTTAGTGTATCATCAGTATATGCAAAGAAAACATTGTTAATTTATTTTTTTATTTCTACAGTACTGAAGAAGCTCTCCAAGAGCCATATGAAATCTAGCATTCTATGACTTTGATTCCAAACATGCGTACTACAGTTTCTGGCATCATGGTGCATAAGTACAACCCCCAAGCCCCAGTCCACTCTGGCCAGGTACCATAAAATTTTGATTCCCTGGGATTCTCAAAAAAGAGGATAACTTGGGAACTGAAGCTCTTGCCAATGCCAGATCCAAGAACCAATAAGATAAAATTTCATGCCAAGCCCTTACTACAAATTGTTCCTAAATCATCTCTAGACCATCATGACTTAAATAACATAAAATAATCTTTGCTATTTTGAATCTTGTAGCACCTTAAGGTCCTCATTTTTAACAAGACATTTTACTCAGAGTAGTATACTCAAGACTTCCCCTTGAGAGGTTCAAACCTTGGAACTCTTCCAGGTCTGTTCTCTCCTTCCAGAAATCATTTAGAATCACACTTATCCTGCTTCATCCAGATCTCAAGAGCCTGAGTCCAATCCAAGATTAGTTCCCAGAGTTTTCAAGCAACAACAACAAAATCTGGGTCTCAATAATTACCATTGAGTAAGATTTAGGAAAAATAATAAACACTTCAAAATGCAATCTGCTGCAATTTCCAGCTGAGGTAAATAAGCTTCACAAACACAAACGTTTGCAGAAAATTCTTCCTGTGTTGGTAAAAACTGTTTTTAAATTGATGCAGGTGGCCCTGGTAAGACTCCAGCATAGCATTCAGGTATTCTCTTAAGGGTGTGCTCCCTTCTTCCTACTTAATTTTTGTTTTTGTCTACAAATTAATAGTTGCTGTTAACCTGGAGTTGGGGTTTAACCTGTAAGTGGGGAATTGGTACCTGAAAGACTGCAGCACAGAGGAAGGGAGCTAGGCCCCTCCCAGAAGGCACTGTGAGTTAAGTAATTACTTAGGTAATGACACCTTAAGGTCAGAAGTAAATGTCTTACCTTGCAAGGGAATTGGCTGAAGGAAGAACAAAAGAGAGCTCATTTAACTTATAGCAAACCATCCAAAAGTGGCTGAAGATGTTCGGAGAAATATTGCATCCTGTCACCAGCCTCACACGGCGGTGTTACCTACATTTAAAGCAGGGACTCTAGAGACTTCTATTTACTATCCTCATTCAATAGCAATATTGGTCATCATCACACAAAAAAAGTCCCTATTGCTATTGTACAAAGCAGAGGAAACCAGATTCTGACTCAAAAGTCTTGCTAAACTCGTAGCACTGATCTAGATAATTGATTAAAAAGAACATGGGGAGGCGGATGTGGCTCAGGGGATTGGGCTCCCGTCTACCATATGGGAGGCCCCAGGTTTGAATCCCAGGGTCTCCTGGTGAAGACAAGCTGGCCTGTGTGGCGCGGAGAACTAGAGCAGCAAGATGACGCAGCAAAGGGAGACAAGCAGACACAGAAAAACGTGCAGCAAATGGAACAGCAAGCACAAGTGACGACGGCAGGGAGGTGGGGGGTGGGGGTAAATAAATAAATTAAATTAATCTTAAAAAAAATGAGTGGTGCATTAATCAGTGCGTGACTTCCTTGTGGTTAGTTTAGATATGAAAACAAAGCTGTTACTATTAAAGTTTCTGAACAGCTCTGCATTAGCAGGTGTTCTTAGTCTATGTTGATGTAACAGAGATGAACATGATGCTTTGTCTCCTCAACAGCCTGTGATGAGAGTTTGATAAATCCAAATACCAATCCAAATTTAAATGATGCAAATTAATCTATCATAGTGGTTACCAATTACCTATTGCAATGGACTCTGCATCCTTCACTCTTATATAGAAATGACATTCCAATTTTTCACTACAATACCCCTTTTTTCACTCCCAGGTGATGGTGTTTAGATTGCATTAACACCACACCTGACCTGATGTGAACATCACATTCTTCTGTCACAGTGATAAGTCAGGGCTGGATTAAGACCAGTGATTTTGCTGGGAACAGAGAGAGATAGAGACTGAAAGAGACACACAAAGAGATGTTTTCTTATCTTCTAATCTTCTGGCATGGATTAGTTGGAGCCAGAATGCCACCAAGAGGGAGATGCCTGAGCTACCATAGAACTAAAGAGAAGTAGAACTAAAGGTTGGAGAGAGACAGGGGCTTGACCATCATTTGTGACATGATTGAGGCTGAATCCAGCCATGCCTGAAGGTGACATCCCCTAAACTTCTCCATTACTTAAGTCAATAAATTCCTTTTGTTTGTTTGTTTGTTTAAACATGTTTGGCTTGGGGTTTTTTGTTACTCCTCACTGAAATAATACTAATTTACACAATTATATTTCTGACACTGTGAAAGGTATTTTAAAACAGAAAAACATAGCCTTGGCCCACAAGAAATTTACATGCTAGTTGAAGTAACACATATCATGGTATATTCATTGTTACGAATTATGTAACCTGCCACTCTAATAAATTTTCATGAAAATTAGGAAACTAGAGCCCAACAAGTTATTATTTTTCCACGCAAAAAAAAAAAGCTACATTAAAACCAAGACCCTGTTGTTAATTCTAGCTACTAAGAACAAAAAGGACCCATTACAATGATGAGCTGGGAATCGTGTTAGAGCACATTTAGAAACCTTGAAATCTCCACCCACCACCATCATTTTGCTTATGTTCAGAATGCATGCAGCTTTGGATTCTGAATTCTAAGCTCTTCACGGTAAAGACCTGATGTCAGAATCTCAACTGCACAAAACACAAAGAATGTCAGATGCTGTAAATTATACACAGAAGCAGTGATGAGAGTAAAAGAGATACAAAGAAATTGTGCTCCTTAGAATTTTATGAAAATAGTATTTCAATTTGAAGCTAGAAAATCTGGGAAACAACTTGTACTACATAAGAGTGGGAAAATTGGGAAGTTAAGGTCTGTGTTTCTACTATGTTATGATTAACCTAAGAATGGAAATATATATGACCTGGATCATTCTCCTTTAGTGGAATAATGTCCTGTACTTATTTTTCTAAGCTATATAAACATGAATCTTCAGGTTAAAAGTCCAAATATTTTCATGGAGCTATTCTTTCTTATATATTTTATGTATATAACCAGTTGGCATATACACTAATATATTAAGATGAATAATATAAAACATTTAAAGGTACTCTGAGTTTTGATGTTGTATTCCAGAAAAAATATATAAAATTACAGAGAAGTAGTAGTTATTCTTCAAGTTTTACAGGCATAGAAAATAGTGCAAGCAAAAATAAGGGATAGGAAATATCTACAAAAGATAATCAAACAAAATGTTAGGTAAATACATGAATTCATTGGCATTACCATCCTCAGAAGCTTTTCCCATTTTCTCCCCCTACTCTCCCAGAAAAGACATTGAAATGACCCATAATCCAGATGCCCAAGGGAAGTTATGTGTACACCATAAAATTTTCAAGTTAACACTCACTCTTTGTGGTATCTTAGCAAGCAAGAAGGAAAACTTGATGAGCAGTTATTTTTTAATAACAGCTTTACTGTGATATAATTCAGTAAAATTAAATTCATCCTTATAAAGTATTGTTTTAGTATATTCACAAACTACCAAAACTGACTTCAGAAAATCTGTAAAGAATTGATGAATTGTCCATTTATCTATGTTATCTAATTTGGTGTTCAATTTTTCATATTATTCCCTTATAATCTTTTTATTTATGTAAAATTAGTTGTGATTTCCCATCTGTCATTCTTGATTTTAGTAGTTAGAGTCTTCTCTCTTCTTTTCTTGGCCATTCTAACTTAATAAACTTTTGGTTCATTGATTTTTCTCTATTCTCTGTATTATTTATCTTTGCTCTTGTCTTTATGATTTCCTTCCTTTTGTTTGCTTTGGATTTAGTTTGTTGTCTTTTATAGTTTCTTAAGTTAGGATATTGATGTGAGAGCTTCTTTCTTTTTTAGATAGGTGGTTAAAGGTATAAATGTCCTTGTAAGCACTGATTAACTATTTCCTTTAAGTTTTGGTATGTTCTGTCTTTATTTTCATTCATCTCAAATCATTTTCTAATTTACCTTGTGATTTCTTCTTTGGCTTATTGGTTGTTTGATGGGTTGAAGCTGTATGCACCCCTGAAAAATATGTTCTTAAGTTAATCCAGTCCTATGGATGTGGACACATTATAAGTAGGAAACTTTGGTGAGTGGGATCTTAAGTTAAGATGTGACCCACCTCATTTAGGGCAGGTCTTAATTCTCTTACTGGAGTCCTTTATAAGAGAATGAAATTCAGACAAAGGGAGAAAGCCATGGAAACAAGAAGCTGAAAGCAATAAAACCCAAAAGAGAAGGGAGAGACCAGCAGATGCCACTATGTGCCTTGCCATGTGACAGAGGTGTCTGGGATCGCCAGCAGCCAGTCTTCAGGAAGAAGGTATCGTCTTGATGATGTCTTGTTTGGACATTTTCAAGACCTCAGAACTATTAAAAGCCCACTATTAAAAGCCAACTCTTTTCCTGGTATACTGCTTTCAGCAGCCTACCAGACTAGAACAGTTATTTAGAAGGGTGTTGCTTAATTTTCACATATTTATGAATTTCCCAAACTTCCTTTTGTTATTGATTTCTAATGCCATTCCATTGTTGTCAGAGAACATACTTTGTATAATTACAATGCTTTTAAAATCAAGTCCTGTATTATGGCCTAATCCATTCTGTATCCTGGAGACTGTTCCATGTGCACTTAAGAAGAATGTGTATGCTGCTATTGTTGGATACAGTGTCTGTGAGATGCAGTGTCTGTTAATGTGTTTTAGGTCTAGTTAGTTTTTCAGGTCCTCTTTGTTTTTCTTGTGTCTGTTTGTTCTATCCATTATTCAAAGTGGGTTATTGGAGCCTACAACTATTATTGTTAAATTGTCTGTTTCTCCCTTCAATTCTCTTAGTGTTTGCTCATGTATTTGGAGGCTCTGTTGCTAGGCGCATGTATGTTTATAATTGTTATGTCTACTTAACATATTTACCCTTTTGTCATTGCAAAATAGCCTTCTTTGTCTCTAATAAAAATGTCTTAAAGTCTAGTTTGCCTGATACTAACATAGACATTCTAGCTCTCTTTTAAGTACTATGTGCATAGTATATATTTTTCCATCCTTTTACTTGCAACCTGTGAAAATATCTGTGTCTTTGAACCTAAAGTGTGTCTTATATAGATAGCATACACTTGGATCATGTTTTTTTATCCATTCTGTCAACATCTGCCTCTTAATTGGAAATGTAACCCATTAACATTTAATGTAGTCATCAATAAAGCAGGATTTATATCTGTCATATTGATACTTTTTCTGTGTATCTAATGTCTTTTTGTTCTTCTCTTCCTCTATTACTGCCTTCTTTTGTGTTAAATTCCTATTTTTGTGTATAGAATTTTAATTCAATTGTTGTTTCTTTTACTTTTTGTTTTGAGTTATTTTCTTTCATAGTTGTCATGGGGATTACAATTAATATCCTACTTTAAAACAATCTAGTCCAGATTAACACCAATTTAATTTCAATAGTACACAAAAATTTTCTTGCACTATAGCTCCATTCCTTCTGCCCTCCTTTGACTATTATTTTCATACAAATTACATTGTTACACATGATAAGCCCATCAACACAATTGTATAATTATGGCTTTATGTAGTTGTCTTTTGAGGAGAAGAAAATAGTTACAAATAAAAATACATTCAGCCTCAACAGAGTTGCAACACCTACTCTCCAATTCATCAAACTCACCCAGTACAACCAACAAGGAGGTGATGATGGATAATCACCATACAAGGAAACAAGAGAGCCTACAACTGCAAGCAAGAGAGTCCCATCCATCAGCTTTATGGGACTGAAGACCCCTCTCAATTTGAGGTGGAGTGGGCATCACCATCCCAGAATCCTCAGGATTTGGGAATGAACTATGGACTCGAGTGGACTTACTGGTATTCTACCATAGGCTTATTGTGATTCTAGCAATGGAAGAGCTTTTATCATTGATGTGGAGGCAGTGGCCACTAGAGGGTCTGAGGTCAGGGAAAGGGAAAACAGGTATAATTCAGGGGGCATTTTCAGGACTGAGGAATTGTCCTGAATGACATTGCAACAACAGATACAGGCCATTATATATCTTTCCATAACCTACAGAATTGTGTGGGAGAGAATGTAAACTACATTCCATGCTTAGTGGCAAAGCTCCAAAATATGTTCATCAATTGCAATGAATTTACCACAATAATGAAGGATGTTGTTAATGGGGGTAAATGTGGGTGGTGTGGGGAGCAGGACATATGGGAATCCCCTAATTTTTTATATAACATTATGGAATCTAAATATCTTTTTTTAAAAGTAAAAAGTAAAAAAAAAATCTTGAATAGACATTTGTCCAAAGAAGAAACACAAGTGGTATAAAAACATGTGAAAAGGGAAGCGGCTGTGGCTCAATTGGTTGGTCTCCTGTTTACCATATGGGAGGCCCCAGGTTCAGTTCCCGGGCCTCCTGGTGAAGGCAAGCCGGCCCGCGTGGTGCGGTGAGCTGACGCAACAAAGGCAGACAAGCAGACATAGAAAGACACAAAGCAAATGGATACAGCAAGCACAAGCAGTAAGGGGAGATAAATAAATAAAAATAAATCTTAAAAAAAAAATAAAATAAAATACATTTGTTCAAAAAAAAAAAGTGAAAAAGTGTTCAACATCACTGGCAATTAAGAGAAATTCAAATCAAAGCTAAAATGAGATATCATTCCACACTTAATAGAATGGCCACTATTAAAAAAAACAGATAACTACAAGTATTGGAGAGGATGTTGAGAAGTAGGAATGCTTATTCACTTTTGGTGGGAATGTAGAAAGTACAGCCACTGTGGAGGACTGTTTGACAGGTCCCAATGAAGTTGAATATGGATTTTCCACATGACCCAGAAATATCACTACTAGGTATATACTCAGAAGATAAGAGCAGTGAAACAGAATTCTGCACACTGATGTTCGTAGGAGTGTAATTTATAATTGCCAAAAGATGGAAATAACTCAGTTGTCCATCAACTGATAAATGAATAAACAAACTGTGGTGCATACAAATGATGGAATATTATTCCGCTGTAAGAATAAAGGATGTCATGAAGCATATGACAACATGATGAACCTGGAGAACATTGAGTGAGGCAAGCCAGACACAAAAGGACAAATACTGTATGATTTTGCTATTGTGGACTAAATATATTGTGTAAACTCATGGAGTCAATAACTAGAATATAGGTCACCAGAAAATACAATGAGGTTAGAGAATGGAAAGCTGATGTTTAATCTGCACAGAATTGGTGAAAACACTGTTTGTAAATCTTTGAAAATGAATAGAAATTGTAAAAGCATGTCTTCATGTTTGTAACTAGTAGTGCTGATATATGGGTATGACGGTGATTGAAAGGGAAAGTCCAAGGTTATATATATTACTAGAAGGAAAGCTAATAAATGTCACATGGAACTAAATATCATAGGGAAACCTCATGTGAAATATGGGTAACAGTGCATATATAAGACTGTATTTCTTTGAAACTGAACAAAAGTATGTTAATGTTGTAAGATATAAATATCAGGCAAAAATACAAAGCAAATTATGGACAGTAGTGTATAATAATATATTAATAATCTTCCATTAAGCATAAAAACAGGAAATATGCTAAGTAAAAGAAACTAGGCAAAAGGTACTACATATTGTTTAACTCCATCCATACAAAATATATATGTAAATAAATTAGAGAGAAACCGAATAACAACTATGCACAGCAGAGAAAGGATAGAAAGATTGAAAAGTGATTATTAAGGGATAGAGTTTTTTTATTTGTCTGTTTTTTGTTTATTATTATTATTACTGGAGTAATGAAAATGCTCTAAGAATGAATGAAATAAATACACAACTATATGATTATACCAAATACCATTGATTGTACCCTTTGGATGGATTATATGATTTATGAATATGTATCAATAATATTTATTTTTTAAAAACACATTCATACTATATTTTATATTTACCTACCATGGTGGCTTGGAGTTGCATGTACCCCAGAAAAATATATGTATATTTTTAATATGCTTTTTATTTTTTAAAAGATACTTAGATTACATAAATGTTACACAAAAAATATAGGGATTCCCATATACCCCACTCTCCACACCTCCCACAGCCTCCCACATAAACAACATCCTTCATTAGTGTGGCACATTCATTGCAACTGATAAACGCATCCTGGGGCATTGCCACTGAGCATGGACCATAGTTCACATTGTAGTCTACACTCTTTCCCACACAGTTCTGCAGGCTATGGGAAGATACAAAATGGCCTATATCTGTCATTGCAATGTCATTGAGGACGATTCCCAAGTCTCGAAAAAGTCCCCGTATTACACCTGATTTTCCCTCTCCCTGCCCCCAGAGCCCCCAGTTGTCACTGCTTCCAAATCAATGTTGTAACTTCTTCCATTGCTAGAATCACAATAGGTTTATGCTTTACTACCAGTAAGTCCACTCTAGTCCATAGTTCATTCCCCAATCCTGAGGCTTCTGGGATGGTGATGTCCACTCCAGATCTAACTGAGAGGAGGCTTCGATCCCATACAGCCGATGGATGGGGCTCCCTTGTTTACAGTTGTAGGCTCTCTCGTTTCCTTGGTCTGGTGGTTGTCAATCCTCACCTCCTTGTTAGTTGTCCTGGGTGAGTCCAATGAACTGGAGAGTAGGTGTTGCAACCCTGCTGAGGCTCAGGGCCCAGCTGGCAAATGGACATCCCAAAGATTCCAGTCTCTTGGATGTACACCTACAAACTCCAGCACCAAGTATAGGTTTAAATAGAACGGACAGATGAGTCTTGTGTAGGGAAGCCATAACTGAGTCCAACTCTCAGAAGCACAAACTCCAAAGAAGGGCCCACTGGCAAGGTATATTCTTAAACTTAACCCATTCTTGTAGATATGAACCCATTTTAAGTACAATATTTTGATGTGCTTACTTCAGTTAAGGTGTAACCCAACTCAACCAGGATGGTCTTAATCCTATTACTGGAGTCCTTTATAAACAGAATAAAATACAGAGAGAAAGTCATGGGAGGCAATAAACTGGAGGTTAATGGAACCTGGAGGAGAAGAGAATCTTTATAAACAGAATAAAATTCAGACAGATAGAAAGTCACAGGAATCAAGAAGCTAGAAGTCAATGGAACCTGGACGAGAAGGGAGATGCCAGGAGAGGTGGCTATGTGCATTGCCATGTGACAAAGGAACCCAGGACCAAGGATCACTAGCAGCCAGTCCCAGAACACCAGTCTTTGGGAACAGAGCATCACTTTGATGATGCCATGATCTGGGATTTTTCCTAACCTCAAAACCATAAGCTAATAAATCCCTATTGTTTAAGCCAATCTATTGCATGGTAATCACGTGAGCAGCCAAGGAAACTAAAACACCTATGTGTTACCTTTGCTGGTGTTCTTTATTTCTTTGGGTGGATTTGAGTTACTGTATAGTGTCCTTTCATTTCAACTCAAAGGATTTCCTTTAGTATTTCTTGTAGGCCAGGTCTCCTGGTGATGCATTCTCTCAGTTTTTGTTTATATGGGAATATATTACTATCTCCTTCACTTTTGAAAGATAGCTTTGCTGTATATAGAATTCTTTGGTAACAGTCTTTTCTTTCAACACATTGAATATGTCATCCTACTACCTTCTGGCTGCCATGATTTCTGATGATAAATAAGCTACTGATCTTATTGAGGGTTCCTTGTCCACGATGAGACACTTCTCTCTTGCTGCTTTCCCAATTCTTTGTCTTTGACTTTATATGGTTTGACTATCATGTGTTTGCTGCGGATCTTTTTTAGTTTATCCTAATTAGAGTTTGTAAAGGTTCTTGGATGTGCAGATTAATGTTTTTATATCAAATTTAGAAAGTATGGCCATTATTTCTACAAATATTCTTTCCAACCCTTTCTCTCTCCCTCTCCTTCTGGGAATCCCATTGTGCATATTTGACACACTTTGAAGGTATTCCACAGTTCTCTGATATTCTGTTCATTTTTGCTTATTCATTTTTCTTTTTCTTCCTCAGACAGGATAATCTCAATTTACCTGTCTTCAAGTTCACTGATTCTTTAGCCAGTTAAAATCTTCTGTTGCACTCCTCTATTGAATTTTTCATTTCAGTTATGGTACTTCTCAATGCCAGGATTTCTATTTGGTTGCATTTTATAATTTCTCTTTATTGATTCTATTTAGTGAGATAGCATTCTCCTACTTTCCTTTCATTCTTTAGATATGGTTTCCTTTCAGGTCTTTAAATATATTGATAATAGCTGACTTAAAGTCTTTGTCTGGTAAGCCAAACACCTAGGCTTCCTTGGGCACAGGTTTTATTTACTGGGGTTTTCTTCCTGTGTATACATCATATTTTCCTGTTTCTTTGCATGTCTCATAGATTTTTGTTGAAACTGGACATTTTAAATAATATAATGTATCAAGTCCTTAAATCAAATCCCACACACTCCACTACACACATACCCAGGGTTTGTTGTTGCTCTGATTTGGTTTTTGTTATTGTTGCTGCTGTTGTGACTTTTCTGGACTAATTCTGTAAGTCTGTATTCTTTGTCATATGTGGTCACTGAAGGCTCTGCTCAGTTATCTTAGTGGTCACCTTATTATCAGACAGAGATTTCTTCAACCACCTCGAACTGATAAATCTCCCAGGCTTTGCCAAAGAGCTTTATGAGTATGTTAGGGCAAATTCGTTGTTCCTGCAGGCAGTTTACAACTCTGCCTTTGCCTGCATTTCCTGTTTGTGCAGAACCTCAAGCTCAGCCAGAAGTGAGAGCTTGGAGTCGTCTCAGGTCTTACCTGGGCATGCCTTCTAGAGTCCCAGGAATATGTTGGAGATTTCAAAATCCTCTATAAGCATCTCACTCCCCAGTTTTAAGTTTTGTGGTCAGCCTCTTGTCAGACCCAACTGGTAAAGCCACTTCAGTCTGCTGTAATGTTAATCTATTGTCACTTGTTGTTTTTGACAAATGTCCTGCAGATATGGCTGCTTACACAAAGGGAGCTCTGTATCAGGTCAAATAAGCCCTTAGAATGAAACTTTTAACCAAGCTGCCAGACAGGTCAAATACTGACAATTCTCTCCAAACCCTTCTGCCTCCTCAAGTAGCTGCTAAGCTGGTGTTTCTTCATAGCTATCATGGTTGCAAGGCTTTTTTTGTTTTCAAGGCTGCTGCAGAGGTGGGGAGAGGGGATGGAATTAGAGCAAGTTAAAACATGACTTGCTTATAATTCAGCTGTTTTTTTAATAAACATTCCATGGATTGTTGCAAGCCTTTAGTTATTTTCCAGAGATCTGAACAAGTTTATCTTGACAGTTTTTTCTAGCATTCTTGCTGCTTTTATGGAGGAAGAGAATTCTGAAGTCCTTATTCTGCCATTCCCAAAATCAGATCTAGCAGACAGTCATTGCAACCAGCTACTTTTAAACAGAAAATAGAATTGTAGCAAGAAATAATATAGCATACATAATTTAATAGAAAAGTTATAGAAACCATATAATATAATTTTAGCACAATATAAAAAGAAATAAGTAAATAATAGTGTATGGTTGCATTATTTGCTTACTTCAACATTTCCAATTTTGGGTCTCTACTAATGGCCAAATATGCAGGTGGTGCTCGACATCATGTTGCACAGATAACTGAAAGAAATTACTCCTTCTTTTTCAAATCTAAGCAAATATGGTTCTACTGATCAAGAAAAGAGAGTTTTTACTACAGTAGCATACTCTAAACAAAATCTTAGTAAATCAACCCCAAAATTTTATATCTTACACTGAGTAAGATACTCATACTATCTGATAGTGGGATAGGATGGGGGGTCTCTGCCCATCACATAAGAATCCAGGCTAATGGAGACTTTGTCTCGACATGTGATTCCATAATCAGCACCACATGGGGCAGTGAACCCAGCAGTACCTCATAAAGTTTTCACCTAAAAGCAACATTTATCATTTCTGCTTGTGTTTCATTTGCTAAAGGAAGTCACGTGGCCATGCCTAACACCAAAGGGATAAGTGAGGTATAATCCTGCCACATAACTGGAAAGAGGGGAGAAACGGAATATCTGTGAACAACTATCATGTCTACTACAATGGGTCTTATCATTCTATTCCTTCATTTACTAAGGACTATTTAGAGCTAAATATATATATTCACTTTCAGAAGTCCACTTAACAAATAAAAACAGAAAACACTGTCTGGGAATGAATTAAATTCTAATCACTGTTCAATTGATTTCCCTAAAGGTATTCTAGTAAAATAAACTCCAGTGGGAGATTCTGGGTTCCTCTGTTAGTGCTGACAATGAGGATAACTCTGGGGATATTGTGGCTCGTAATAGCCTTTGGTGAAAATATGTTGGGAAGCCGAGACTCTCCAGCATTCTTACTACCTATTCCTTCATTCAATCAGCAGTGAGTGCCAGCACCTTAGACCTATTCCATTCCTTTAACAAACATTCATTGGCAGTTTATTATTTGAAAGATTCAGTCCTACAAACATGTATTAGTGCCTTCTGTAAACTAGAAACAAGGGATACAAAGATAAAGTCAATCTAATCCCTACCCCTAAAAGAACTCACAGACCCGTGGAAGGCAGTGGTCATGTGATTCACCAAATATGACGTGATTGTCAGAAGGCCTGCAGGGCAGGAATCCACTCTTAGTGACCAAATTGTCCTTCCAGATCCACAAATAGCCTTAAATTGTTTGCCTTCCCATTCCTAAGTAAACTAGAGCAGAGAAAATAGATATTTGAGTAAGATGGAGTAATTGTCCCTCTAAGTTAGCAACTCTCAATTTCAGTGTGCAATGAAATTACCCAGGAAAACTGTTAAAATACAGATGCCCAGGACTTATCCCGAAATGATCTGATTCAGTTGGTGCAGCCCATAATGTAAAGGCTAACCCATATACTGTCCCCTTTCCTATTTCAGTGAAAGCCACCAGAGCCCCAACTAGCAGCTCTTGTAGTTCTATGGCTGAGGGGTTTTCCCTGGCTGCCAAAGCAGGGCAGGAGTGCTGGGGTATTAACTATCCCCAGGAATCCTCTTCCACTAAGGATTGGTGGACGTTGGTGTGTAAATAACACAGATCCCTTGCAAATCCACCCTGGCCACAAAGCTTCTCTGGGGTATTAACCTTTGGTTGCCCACAGAGTAGGGTGACTTGATGACACCAATTTGGGGCTGTTTTCTCACCCCTGCCTCTTCCCCACGCCCCTACCAAATTGTCTTCAACACCCCTACTTCACTTAAATCTTTGTCTCAGTGTCTGTTTCTGGGGCATCTAAACTAAGATGTAGTTCTGGGATGGAGTCTGGGGATCTGCTTTTTATCAAGCTCCCACGGTTCATTCACATGCAGGTGGTACCTGGATCACCCTTGGAGACACTGAGTCTCTCCCAGAGACCGTTTAGAACAACCCAAGTGTACATAACTACCTCATATTGGTTCATCTCTGGCACAAGCATTTTGCTGAGTTATATTTTAATGTGGCACTCGTGAATATTACAAGCAAACTGAAAACTGCTTCAAAATTCATCATAAAACTCCTACAACATATGTAAGATCACACATAAGTTTTTTCCTAAGAATTTTGTGCCAGAAAAAAATTTGTCCCCTCTAAGGGGCCACAGCGCTTCTCTGTGATAATGAGCAAGACATATTTTCTCTTTTTCCCTTTTTTGCCCTGGTGACCAGGAAGCTCTAAAACAAATCAGATGCTCAGTAACTAATGAGCACACATTCATGTTATATTTTCCTCTCATCCTTTTTGTGCTCTTACATATTATTTTTAACTAAATTTCCTTTATGAAAGTGTCAAGAGAAAGGCAATGAATCAAAGATTAGAGTGTGAACAAGGCATAATAAATTCTCCAAGTTTACCAAAGCACTGAGCAAAACAGCTTCTCCTCCTTTCTATGATGTGCTTTCCCCAAGGAAATTTTACATGGAATAATTTACTGGCAAAGGAAACCTAGGAGAAAAGGACTCTGGGTAAAAAATGATTAATGGCATTAGAATGTGGAATGCACTTGACCTTGGCTGGTCAGCCAATGATGCTCATTTGGCCGCTAAGTCTGAATATACTCTATGCCAAAGAATAAGTTCAAGGGAAGAAAAAGACTGACTCTATTTCAGTTCAGTAGGAGCCCCAGAGGGAAATTGTACCCTTGCTGAAGAGTTGTTTGGGAAAGAAAGTCACAATGCATATTTCCTCTTGGGAAACCCCTGTTGAGAAGACTAGAGCTCTATTTTCATTTTGGTTCAACTCCAGAGTGGCCCAATTCAGACAACAACCATTTTATATACTGAGTCAGCCTCTCTGAGCTCCAATTCCTGCCAGCCTCCTGGGGGCATAGAAGAAACCCTTAAACTAGTTTCTGTGTAAAAGGACATGCTTAGTGGTACCAGGAAAATCATAGTATGTCTCAAAAACAAGCAAGCAAAAGAGAAAGACACAGGAAATGATGCACAGATAGAGGCAGAGAGTGCAAGGTGCATAGCCAAAAGCTTTTCTATCCTTTGTCTTTCATTGGGTCAGCATATGGTGGCTATTTAACAACATTATTTATTTATTTATTTGTTAAAATGACATTGTCATGAGTTAGATATGAAGGAAAAAAAGATTTTTATTTCACAAGCCAGGAAAATAGGCACAGAAAGATTATTACTTTTCTGAGGTCACATATTGCAAACCACTTAGGACCAGATATGCCCAATCCTCCCCTAACAGCATGCACCTGCACCAGTGTTCAATCACTGTCCTCACCATCCCACCAACCCTTCCCGCTCCTTCTTCCGCTATACAAGTTGTCCCCAATCACTACTGAGTCTACTCCAGAAACATCTCTTGAATCTGGCCCTTTCCTTTTGTCCTCACAGCCACTGCTTTGGTCCCTCATTGTCTCTCACCAGGACACTGAGGCAGTCAGCTGGTTATCAGTCAATCATATTTTCAGCACCTACACTGGGCCAGATCCTGAGTGAAGAAACTCAGCAATAATGTTAAGGGAAGGAAAGAAGTATTCCCCTGCTCTGAAGGGGAACTTACAGTCTCGAGGAGAAGAGAGACAGAAAAACTACAGTATTTGAAAATGTTACAACAGAGGTAATAAGAGGGCATTCCATGGAAACCAGAAGACAAGCATTCTGAAATTCATTCATCCAGGTACTAGGCTTGGGGCTGGAGATCAGCTATGAACAAGGCCACTGAAGACATTCTACCCATAGGGCTTATATTTTCATGAAGCAGACAGACAAAATACTTAGATTGATGATATAGATAGGCTATAGATAGATAATAGATGATGATAGAGAGACATAGATGAAAGATGGATGATAGACGATGATATTAAATGATAGATAGATGATAAATAGATGATTAGATAGATGATGAAAGAGCGCACAAGATAGAGTCAAGTAATATTAATGGTTCTATAGAAAAATGAAGCAGGGAGAGAGATCAGTTAAGTCCTAGTATAAATAGCTTGGTCAAGAAGCATCTCTGAGGAGATGCCATTGGAGCTGAGGCCTAGAAGAAGCGGGAGAATGTGCCAAGTGAATACCTAAGCAAAAGCTTCTGAGCAGAGAGAACAGCAAGTACAAAACTCTGCAGCGGGAATGTGCATTTCCCTCCAACTAGGGCTCAGGGAAGATTTTGCCATGAAGATGAACCATGAACTAACTTGAAGGATGACTGAGTCCCCACATGAGAAAGGAGGGGGGAGTATCCTCGCCAAGGGCAGATGCAGGCAAAGTGCAAAACCAGGCAAGGAGTGGTGCACTGTGGGAGCCCCAAGTTGCTTGAAATATCTGGTCACCAGATAATTTTGGTTCTGGACTACCTCATAAACTCTCCAGGTTTTGCCTCATCTTCACTCAACTTTAACTGCTTCCCAGGAAAGCTCTTTGCGATCAGCTGCTCCTATTAAAACTGGCCCAGGCAGGCAACACAGTTAGAGCTTTGGCTCATTTCCACATCCTGGGGTTGACCTGGTGGTCCTGATGAGAGGTAAGGGAATTGGCAAACAACCGACCTGTGCCACGGGTTCCCAGAAGATGCCCTGCATCTCCTCTGGACATGCCCTGCCCTCTTTTTAAGCTCAGGATATGGGATTGGGCTTTGTGTTGCTTCACTGATTTTTTTTTTGCAAAGTTAGTACTGCCTAAAGTTTCTCCACCTATTTTACCAAGACTGAAAGTTCCTGCCCTTCCCTTGCTTTTCAGAGCCCTGGGATGTTATTAAACTGTAACTTATAAAGCCTGGTGGTTTCCTTCAAACATGTCTTTATGTAAATATAAGATTAAGGCTTCAGCAGCAAGAAGAGGGCTGGTTTCCATTTCTACATCAGTGCTCTTTATTTTTTTGCTGTAGAAGCAATTACATCACACCAGAATTCACAACTGGAGGAAAAAAAACACATTCCTGATTTTACTTCTGTATACTCCAGAAACATATGGCTCATGGACCTATCACAGAGGAAGCCAGACAGGGCCAGGTAAACTGTCACCAGGCAGATGGAACCCAGCATGGGGGAAGTGTTGCCAGATACAACATTAAAAGAAAGAGGTAATTGGGCCAGAAGTAATTTCCCAGAAGGGAAAGAAAGTAGGGCACACACCAGTGTAGGCAACCACCCCTTACCACATCCTCACCCCCAGGAGTAGGAGGAAGCCACCCATAAAAAACAAGCAGCTCATTGCCTTCTCCCATAAACCAGCTACGTCCACTCTATGACCTCCTGCAATGAACAGACCCACCAGAGTCTCAGTCACCTTGCTAAGAACCTGGGTGACAACTTTGATTCACCCTGTTCCCTCACAATCCAATCAGCCACTAAAAACGGAAGCTTGTGAGGAACGAAGCAGAGCTTCAAAGACAAACCTTACCTGACTGAGCCAATGGAACCATCTTACAGATTCCTGAATTGAAGTTTCCCACCCAGCATTTGCACCCATCTCCAGTTACCACAACTGTTTTTTTAGACCCTACTCTAGACTCCCATCTTCCCATCAAACTTTGACGTCTACCCTACTTGGCCCTTGACTTGGTGGTCTTCTGACATTGACCCCCTGGTTCCGGTGCTGTTAGGTCTTATGTTGAGGGAGGAACATTAGATTCTGTCTCTGCAGTAACTATTGAGTCGTTCATTCCTTTAATACTCATGCAGTTAACAAATAGGTATAGCACTCCTGCTGTGTGTCATGCACTGGAGACATGGGTGAACAGGATGGAGAAGTTTCCTGCTCTTGAGTAGCCTGTGTGCGGTAAACAGAAGAAATTTCAATAGGTCAGAAGTGGTTGATGGAAATGTATGACTACTTCAAGACAGGTGGTCAAGGAAGATCTCTCTGAGGAGCTGATATTTGAAAGATGAAAAAGAGCCCGTCATGCACAGATGTGGAGGAAGAGTGTTCCAGGGAGGGAAGCAGCCAGGTCAAAGGCCCTGATGCAAGATCAAGCTGTAGTTGAGAAGCAAAATGAGTCTATATGGCTGGGGCAAGGGAAACAGTGCTGGTATATGCTACAACATGGATGAACTTTGAAGACATGTTAAATGAAATAAGCCAGACAAAAAAATTGACAAATACTGTATGATTTCTCTTATATAAAATACTTAAAATAAGTAAATTAATAGAGACAGAAAACAGACTAGTGGTTACCAGGGGTAGCAGGAGGGAGGAAGAGGGAGTTATTGTAAAATGGGTATGAGTTTTGGTTTAGGATGATGAAAATAGTCTAGAAATACACAGTGGTAAAAGTTACATGACATTAAAAAAAATTAAAAATTAATAAATAATTTTTTTAAAGTTACACAATATTGTCAATGATTTTATGTTATGGGTATTTAACCACAAATAAAAATAAATTCATCAATTTCAAAAATAAAGATCACAATCACTGCCATGCAGAGGTTACAGGTGGAAGCAGAGAGATGTATTAGGCAATCACAGGGGTCCAGAATGAGGGGGTAGATGTGGAAATAGTGGTCCTACATCTGTCCATCCACACTACCTTCACCCACCTGCACACAGACCCTCTTTACTTCTTGCCCATGCGATTACAGTAACCTCTGAATTCCCTATCTTTATTCCCCAATATCTCCCACATCGAATCAGTTCTAAGCACCACCACCTGGTAAGGCATCTTAAGTTAGCGCTGTGATGACATGGCTAGATGTCAAAACCCCATGCTCCCTTCCTCTTACTCACATATCCCCATGACCCAATTTGGGGCAATGGGATGTACATGGAAACCTACAGGGTGGGGCTTCCAGGAAATCTATTGCTATTGTGATATAAACAATAACAGACTCAGTTGGCACAAGACCTTTGTCCAGTTCTTGCCTTCGGTACAGGCACAATTCCTAGAGGTAGAGCAGCATTTTGCCACCATTAGAAGGAGGATGGAGCCCAAAGCTAGAAAAAGCATAGCTCCTGGTGCTATTTTTGAGCCCCTAGAGCATCCCTGCATAGCCTGCCTCTGAACTTTTTGTTCACTGAGAAAATTAACCTTTATTTGGTTAAGCCATTGTAGTTGGGATTCTATTAAAAACAGCTGAACTTTCCTCGCCAAAGCAAGATCAGGAAATTAACTCACCTACAGCAGTAGAATATTTTAGCCCCAAATGTATTGTCTCTAAAATAGAGAACTGGGTTCTGGAGAGGAGATGGGTCACTACTGTGTAAGAGTTTTCAATAACACAAACTCTTGAATTTCTGTGGGGTAATTGCTAGACATCCACAATCTCCACAGAGGCAGCTCTGCTAATGAAAAGAGAACATTGGGCCAAAGCCCAATGACTCAGCTCACTAGAGGGCTTGTTTCTGGATGCCTGCATTCCTTCCCTTGAACTGTGGAGCATCAGGAGAGATATCAGAATGTGACTCCAGAGCCTTCATCTAAAGGAAAACTACTCCTGTGGACTGCTATGTGTCAAGAGGCTAGAGAGGGTCTAGAACCCAGAGACAAGAATCACCCTCCAAGGTCCAGCAGGACCTCAGAGGTGGGACCAGGTGCTGTGATGGAGGCTGCCCAGGAGGCCGAAACATCAGGCAACAGGCCATGGGTGTTGGTCTAGGCCCAAGGCGGGCAGCACCAGAAAGGTCCAGTAGGTGGGAAAAGGAACGTTTCCAGCAATGGGGGAGCAGTGCTTCTCTGACTTTATTGTGCAGAAGAATCACCTGTGGATCTTGATAAATGCAGATTCTAAGTCAGCTGGCCTGGGGGGAGGGCTGAGAGTCTGCATTTCTAACCATTTCAGAGGATGAGCAGGCTGCCGGCTTGTGACCACACTTTGAACAACAAAGAGGTAGAGTGCAGAAATATCTAGAGAGCTAGTGGGAGGGGTGTGTGTGTGTGTGTGTGTGTGTGTATGTGTGTGTACCATGTTTTGACAGTAGGGACCAGTGGGCACTCAGTAGTGATCAGAGGAGTCAGAAGTGGAGCTGTTCTGGCCTTAGAAGGCTCTCTAATACTGGGGTTATCAGTTGAATTGTGTACCCTAAAAAGACATGATTAAGTCCTAACCCCCAGGCCTGTAAATGTGCCCTTATTTGGAAATAGAATCTTGGATAAGTTCAGAAGAGGCCACCCTGTCTTAGGGTGGGCCCTAGCCAGTATGACTGGTGTCCTTACAAGAAGGCGAGAAGTGGACACACAGACAGAGGGGAGAGCACCATGTGCCCACTGAGGCAGAGAACGCCGTGGATTTCTGGCAAGCCACGGCCAGAAGTCTGGAGAAAGGCATGGAACAGCTTCTTCCCTAGAGACTCCAGAGAGAAAATGACCCCACCGATACCTTGATTTCGGACTTCTAGCCACCAGAACTGTGAAGGAATAGATTTCTATTGTTTTAAGCCCCTCAGCTTGGGGGAGTTTAGTTACAGAAGCCCTAGGAAACTAAGACAATGTGGGCAGTTGCCCATGCAGAAGGTCAAGAAATCCCTGAGGATAACCTGGGGACAAGAGACTCCTTTCTCCCCCAGCACCCTCAGACCCTGTGAGCACTGCAGCACAACCTGAGGGGCTGCCCAC